>PVKU01013182.1:0-30501 GCA_004027475.1 Anoura caudifer | reverse complement strand
AAAAAAGAAAAAAAGAAAGAAGTAAATGCTAATAACATTATTGTACTCCAGGAACTTGACACTGATATGGTAACATTGTCATTATAATATAGAATATTTTCAAATTTCTCAAGTATCCTCAAAATGTTTATAGGTGTCTTTCCCCCACCAAGTTCCAATTGGAGATCATGAATTGCATTCTTCCTTTATCTAAAACACTCCACTAATTGTTTTTTGTCTTTTTTTGTCTTGTAGACTTTCCCACAATCTGGATTTGACTGTTTCCTCATTATAGACTCAGGTAAACATATTGGGCAAAAAATACTACATGGGTAATGTTGTCTATTTTCCTTTTCACTATCATGAGGCTCGTGATACCAGTTAGTTTCATTATTAGTGATGCCTAGTTTGACTACTTCCATGTAAAAGTACCTTTGTTTTCCTTTCACAATTAATTAGTGATATGTATAGTGATAAGTATACTCAGGTCATGTGAATCACTTATTTGATTGATGCTTCTTGCCTGCATCAAGGATGTCATTTGTAGTAGTAATTCTGTCATTTCTTCTACTTTTATTAGCTGACATTTTTGGAAGTAAAATTGCCCACCCCAACCTTCATGTATTTTTAGTTGTAATTTGGACCCATGGGTGATTTTTTTCATTCAATGGGCTTTAGTCCATTACCCTCATTATCGTTTTTGATGTTCAAATTGTTCCTCTCATGTCCAGTGGGAGAACCTTTTAAGCTGGACCCTCTGTTCTTTTCATATATACCCATTAGTTTATGAGCACTTCCTGTTTCTGGCATAAAAGGATGCTCACATTGAACCTTTCCTACTCCCAACCAGTAATCAGCTATTTCTCCAAGGAGCCCTTTCTTTTTAAAGAGTGTGGCATGAATGATATACTGAAGAAAGTAGGATTTGGGCAGTAGGTGTGCTCTTTGCTACTGGAGTGTCATTGCTTCCAGGTCTTTTCATTGAACAGGGATAACTGAAATGATGCATTCTTATTTATGCTTCCAATTCAAATGGGAACATCGTAGGGCTCCCATTACATATTTGCATTCCCCATCTTCCAAGGTAATAATCCTCTTTCCCAAAAAGCATCTCTATATTTAGTACAATACACAATAGTTGCAGTATTCTACTCCAATAACACTGCCAACAACAAACTCATTATGAAGTCCAGGGCTTCTGGGCAGGTATTTTTACCCTTAGAAACATCACACTTACCTCTGGTCAAGATGGTGGCATAGGTAAACACAGCTCCTGGGCTTGCACAGCTACATCAAAATTACAACTAAAATATAGAACAACCATTACTCAGAACCATCAGATATCTAGTTGACTGGAACTCGGACGCTACAGAATTCAAGAAACCACATTCATTCTGACTGGCAGAAGGGATAGAGACACAAAAGGGGCTGGTCCCACATCCACATGGTGTGGATAGAAACTTAGGAGGGATATCTCAGAAGTGAGGAGTCCAAGCTCCCCATCAGGCCACACAGGTCAGGGTTCCAGTACCAGGAAGATAAGTCTCCATAACTTCCAGCTGCAAAAACCAGCAGGCATTGATTTGGTGGAAGAATCTTCTTGAGTCCCAAGCCTTTCAACTTAAGAACCCACACACAGGCTCCCTGAAACTCCCTCCCTCTGAGGTCCAGCACCAGGGTAGCAGCTTGAAAGGCAAGATTGGCATACAGGGAGAAAGTGAAGAGTCTGGCTTCAAGGCAAGCACTGGGGGACAGCTGCTTTCTCCCAGACAGAGAGGCAGGCAGAGGCCATTGTCTTTTTTCTGATCCCTCCCCCAGCAGAACAATAGAGGCAACAGGTGGGTCTTATATGTGAGACTCCATCAACCTGGCTAACATTGTTTGCCCCACCCTGATATCACCGTGTTTCACCCAACTTATGGGTCCACCCAAACTGTTAACTGTGACTTTTCCATATGAATGGCTGGTCTTGGCTCCTGCTTCACAACTTCCCAAGTCCTATCAAGCAAACAACAGCTGGACTCAGTAAGCCCCCAGCCCCTGTAGCACTTGCTCGGTGGCCCCAGGCCCAGTACTAGCAGCGTCAGCCAAGATTCACAGGTTGGCTTCTCCTGGACCTCTCCAAGAACAGCAAATTAGCAGCCATTTCAGATTGTTTATAGCTCAGGCAGGATGACTCTGGGAAGAACACAGGTTGGGGCTGATCTTGGCCCGCACCACCCAGGAAACAGCAGAGCCCATGCACCCAGTGCACAGCTACAGACCGTGTCAGGGCACCACAGGCCTGCCCCTGCACAGCTGATCCTCCACAGAGGGAAGTGGTGGGTGGTCAGTGGTCGCAACCAGTCCTTGCTGCTGACTGGCCTGGGTAAATCCCTCCCATTGACCTGCCAACAGCAATCAAGGCTCAACTATAAGAGGAGAGTGTACCCAGCCCACATGAAGGGCACAACCCAAGTACTCAGCTTGGATGGTAGCAAAGGCTGTGCCACTGGGCCCTACAGGACACCTACTACATTAGGCCATGCTACCAAGACAGGGAGTCACTGAAGCCCTGCCTTATATGTAGAAACAAACACAGGGAGACTGCCAAAATGAGCACACAAGGAAACAGCCCAAATGAAAAAATGATCAAAACTCCAGAAAAAGAACTAAACAAAATACAGGTAAGCAATCTGTCAGAGGGAGACTTCAAAACACTGGTGGTAAGGATGCTTATGTAACTTAGTGACGACCTCAATAGCATAAAAAAGATTCAGTCAGAAATGAAGGATATACTAATTAAAGTAAAGAACAACTTACAGGGAAGCAACAGTAGATCGGATGACACCGAGAATCAAGGCAGTGATTTGGAACATAAGCAGGAAAAAAACAACCAGATAAGAACAAGAAATAGAAGAATCCAAAAAACAAGGGTAGTGGAAGCAGCCTCTGGGACAACTTGAAGAGGTCCAACATTTGTATCATAGGGGTGCTAGAAGGAAAAGAGAAAGAGCAAGAAATTGGAAATCTCTTTGAGAAAATAATGAAAGAAAACTTCCCCAATTTGGTGAAAGGAATAGACATGCAAGTCTGAAAAGCACAGAGAGTCTCAAATAAGGCAGATACAAAGAAGCCCACACCAAGACACATCATAATTAAAATACCAAAGGTTAAAGATAAAGAGGGAATCTTAAAAGAAGCAGGAGAAAAGCAGTTAGCTACCTACAGGGAGGTCCCATAGGCCTGGCAGCTGATTTCTGAAAAGAAACTTTACAGTCTAGAAGGGATTAACAAGAAGTATACAAAGTCATGAAAAGCAGGGAGCTCCCACCAAGACTGCTCTACCAGGCAAAGCTATCATTTAGAATTATAGGGCAGATAAAGAACTTCCCAGATAAGTAAAAACTAAAGGAATTCATCATGACCAAACCATTATTACATGGAATATTAAAGGGACTTATTTAAGAAAAAGGAGATCAAAACTATGAACAATAAAATTGCAAAAATGCATATCTGTCAATAATTGAATCTAAAAAACAAACTAAGCAAACTAGCAGAACAGAGATAGAGTCATGGATATGGAGAGAGTTTTGATGGTTGCCAGATGAGAAAGGGGTGTAGGGGAAATGGGTGAAAATGTGAGGGGATAAAGAAGTACAAGTAGGTAGTAATAGAATAGTCATGGGGATGTAAAGTCCAGCATAGGAAATGGAATAGCCAAAGAAATTTTACACATGACCCATGGACATGAATGATGGTGTGCTGATTGCCTGAGGGAGTGGCTGTTGCTGGGTAGAGGGAAGTAAGGGGAGATATTGGGACAACTGTAGTAGAATAATCAATCAAATAGAATTAAAATTTCTTAAAGAATACAGCACACTAATGGTATATAGTTAGAATGTCGTGTTTTAAATTACTTGAATTAATTTTTTCTATCTAGCTATATAATCAGGTTTGTTTGCAGTAAGATTCATTTATATGTATTGTATTTAGTTTTAGGGTTTACTCTTTTTGGTCCCCTGGGATTTCATTCATATTTGAATATATGAAGCACTTTTGTGGTTGAAAAGTCAAAACTTTATGATGAGGTAAAGCCAAAGTCTTAATCCTATCATTATCCTTTTTTTTTTCTTTTTTCTTCCCTCACACCACAAAGTTAACCATTTTCATTAGTTTCTGGGTTGTCCTTTTTATATTTTTTCCTCCAAAATTAAACCAAACTATATATTTCAGTAGGACTATATGTGTACACCCAAATGTACACTTATTCTTGTTTTATTTCTTACTCAAAATGTAGCAAAATTTCATATCTTTTCATAGGAATCTTCTCTATACTTTAGCTGCATTATACCCCACTGGGGATTGTGCCATAGCTCTTTCACCCTGACCCCAATCCATAGGCACTTAGGTTGTTTCCAATACTTTGCTGTTACAAATAATACTAAAATGAGTAACTTTGTCCACATATTGTTTCATATTTGTGGAGGAGAACTTTCAGGGTAAATTCTAGAAGTGAAAGTTTGCAAAAGAAAGAGTGAATGCACATGTGATGTTGTTCGATGTTAGGATACTTCACTCCAGGAGGTCATGCCTTTTTGCACTCTTACAAGTCATGTGCACCACAGCTTGTTTTCTCCAGGCTTTCATGTTTTTAACATTTTGTCAATCAGGAAAGGAGAACTGGAATCTTGGTGTGGTTAAATTGTTTCTTTTTCATAGAATTTGTAATGACTTATTATTTTCTGTTGTTGGATTTAGATTGGTTTGTTTTTTAGAGGGGTAGGGAGGAAAAAAGAGAGGGAGAAACAATGATGTGAGAGAAAAACATTGATCCATGTCCTCTTGAACCATGACCCGACTAGGGACCCAATTTGCAACCAGGAGTGCCATGATCAGGAACTGAACCAGCCACCTTTCGCTTCATGGGATGGAGCCCAACCAACTGAGCCACACCAGTCAGGGCTTTAGTTTTTTTGTTTTTAAAAACAATTTTCACATCTATAGTCATGAGGAAGATTGGCCTTTTCTTCCCTTTCTTGACTGTCTTTAAACTTTTAGTATAAAGATTATGCTAAGATCATAAATTGGGTTGAGGCACATAGCCTTCCCTCTTTTTCTATTTTTTGGAAGCATTTGTGTATAATTGGCATTATTTTCTTTCTTAAATGTTTAGTAGAATTTATTATTGAAGATGTTCAGGACTGGTGCTTTTTTGTAGGAATGGTATTAATCATTGATTCAGTATGTTTTGTAGTATTAGGACTCTTCAGATTTTTCCACTTAGGACTCTTCAGATTTTTCCACTTAGGTCCATTTTATTGGATCATCCTTTTTTTCCCCTAGGAATTTGTCTGACTTATATCAAGACTGCAAATCTGTTGTCAGGAAATTGTAACATTTTTTTTCATTTAAACAAGCTTAATTTTCATTTTTAAAAATTATTTTATTATTGTTCAAGTACAGTTGTCCGCATTTACACTCCACCACTTTTTCCCCCAACCCAGCCATCCCCACCTCCTTCTCTGCTTCCACCCCCACTTGGTTTTGTCCATGTGTCCCTTATAGTTGTTCCTGAAAACCCTTTCACCCTTCCCCCTCCCCTTTATCCCCTCTTGCCTCCCCTCTGGTTACTGTCAGATTGTTCTTATAACTGGAAATTGTTCTTATAACAATTTCAATGTCTCTGGTTCTATTTTGCTTGTTTGTTGGTTTCCTTGATTAGGTTCAACTTAAAGGTGAGTGCATATGGTATTTGTCTTTTACTGCTTGGCTTATTTCACTTAGCATAATGCTGTTCAGTTCCATCCATGCTGTAGTGAGGGGTAGGAGCTTCTTTCTTTCTGCTGCATAGTGTTCCATTGTGTAAATATAGCATAGCTTTTTGATCCGCTCATTTACTGATGGGCACCTAGGATGCTTGCAGAACTTGGCTATTGTAAATTGTGTTGCTATGAACATTGGGGTGTACTGGTTCTTTTGAATTGGTGTTTCAGGATTTTTAGGGTATAATCCCAGCAGTGGAATTTCCAGGTCAAAAGGTAGTTCCATTTTTAGGTTTCTGAGGGAATTCCATACTGTTTTCCACAGTGGCTGCACCAGTCTGCAATCCCACCAACAGTGCACTAGGGTTCCCTATTCTCCACATCCTCGCCAACTCTTGTTGATTTTGATACAAATCAACACTTCTATTTTGTTGATTTTTGTTGATTTTTGACACAAATCAACACTTGTATTTCGTTGAATTGTTTATGATGGCCATACTGACTGGTGTGAAGTGGTATTTCATTGTGGTTTTAATTTGCATCTCTCTGATGGGTAGTGATGCTGAGCATCTTTTCATATGTATTGGGGCCTTATGTATGTCCTCCTTGGAGAAGTGTCTATTCAGGTCCTTTGCCCACTTTTTAATTGGGTTGTTTGTCTTCCTGGAGTGGACTTGTGTGAGTTCTTTCTATATTTTGGAGATCAAACCCTGACTGAGGTGTCATGGAAAATATGTTTTCCCATACAGTTGGTTCTCTTTTCATTGTAATGTTGCTTTCTTTAGCCTTGTAGAAGCTATTTAATTGGATGTGGTCCCATTTTTTATTCTTTCCTTTATGTCCCTCGATCTAGACGACATATTGGTAAAAATATTGCTGTGTGGAATGTCTGAGATTTTTCTGCCTCTGTTTTCTTCTAGGACTTTTATGGTGTCACAACTTATATTTAAGTCTTTTATCCACCTTGGATGTATTTTTGTGTATGGTATAAGTTGGTGATCGAGTTTCAGTTTATTGCATGTGTAGCTGTCCAGGTCTCCCAATACCATTTGTTGAAGAGGCTATTTTTACTCCATTTTATGCTTCTATTCCTTTTGTCAAATATTAATTGACCATAGAGACTTGGGTTTATTTCTGGACTGTCTATTCTGTTCCATTGTTCTATGTGTTTGTTCTTATGACATTATGAGGCTGTTTTGATTACAGTGGTTTGTTGTACAGTTTGATATCAGGTATTATGATCCCTCCTACTTTGTTCTTCCTTCTCAAAATTGCTGGGGCTATTGGGGGTCGTTTATGGGTCCATACAAATTTTTGAAATGTTTCTTCTATATCTGTACAATATGTCATTGGTGCTTTAATAGGGATTGCATGAAATCTATAAATTGCTTTGGGTAGTATGGACATTTTGATGATGTTAATTCTTCCAATCCATTAGCATGGTACATGCTTCCATTTGTTTGTGTCTTCTTTAATTTCTTTCTTCACTGTTGTGTAGTTTCTGAGTATAGGTCTTTACTTCCTTGGTTATGTTTATTGTTATATTTTTTCTTGTTGCTGTGGCAAATGGAATTTTTTCCCCTCATTTTTTTTCTTACATTTCATTGTTGGTGTACAAAAATGCCTTCAATTTCTGAATATTGACTTTGTATCCCACTCTTTTTGCCTAGTTCATTTATCAGGTCGAGTAGTTTTTTGATGGAGTCTATCTGGTTTTCTATGTATGCTATGATGTCATCTGCAAACAGTGACAGCTTTACTTCCTCCTTTCTGATCTGGGTACCTTTTATTTCTTTTTCTTGTCTGATCACTGTGGCTAGAACTCCCAATACCATGTTCAATAGAAGTGGTGAAAGCAGACATCCTTCTCTTTGCCTGATCTTAGGGGGGAAGCTTTTAGTTTTTGCCTATTGAGTATCATGTTGGCTGTAGGTTTCTCGTGTATGTTCTTTATTATATTGAGCTATGGTCCCTCTACTCCCACTTTGCTGAGTGTTTTTATCATAAATGGGTGCTGTTCCTTATCAAATGCTTTTTCCACATCTATTGATATGGTCATGTGGGATTTTTGTCTTTACTTATTTGTGTATATTGTACCATCCTTATACCCTCAGATAAATCCCTCTTGATCATGGTATATGATCTTTTTAGTGTATTGCTGCATGTGGTTTGCCATTATTTTGTTGAGGATTTCAGCATGTATATTCATCAGCAATATTGGTCTGTGGTTTTCTTTCTTTTTGTGTCTTGATCTGGTTTTGAGAAAGAGTTTGGGAGTCCTCCTTCTTGATTATTTTTGAGTAGTCTGAGATAGATAGGGTTTAACTCTTCCTTAAATGTTTTGTAAAATTCTCTTTTGAAACCACCCAATCTAGGGCTTTTGTGTGTTGGGAGTTTTTGATTGCTGCTTCAGTTTTACCAGCTCTTATCTGTCAATTCAGGCTTTGTGCTTCTTCATTCAGTTTTGTAATATTATATTTTTCTACAAATTTGTCCATTTAACCAATTTACAACATATACAAAAATAAACTCAAGATGGAAAGAAGACCTAAATATAAGTCCTGACACTATAAAAATCCTAGAGGAGAACATAGGCAAACAAATCTCAGATATTCCAACCAGGAATATTTTCACCTTTTTGTCCCCTGGAGAAAGGGCCATAAGGGAAAGAAAAACAAATGAGACTGTATCAAATTAAAAATCTTCTTCATGAATAAAGAAAATGTCAGCAAAATAAAAAGGGAACCAACCATATGGGAAAACATCTTTTCAATAATACCTTGGAGAAGGGTTTGAGCTCCAACATATATAAAGAACTGACCACTGCACTCCAGGAGGACAAAAAATCCAGTTAAAAATGAGCTAGGGAGCTGAACAGACACTTCTCCAAGGAGGACATACATAAGGCCCCAATACAATGATGCTCAGCATCACTACCCATCAAAGAGACGCAAATGAAAACCACAATGAGATACCATTTCACACCAGTGTGAATGGCCATTATAAACAAATCAACAAAATACAAGTGTTGATGAGGATGTGGAGAAAAGGGAACCCTAGTGCAATGTCAGTGGGAATGCAGACTGGTGCAGCCACTGTGGAAAACAATATGGAATTCCCTCAGAAACCTAAAAATGGAACTACCTTTTGACCTGGAAATTCAACTGCTGGGATTATACCCTAAAAATCCTGAAACACCAGTTCAAAAGAATCGGTGCACCCCAATGTTCATAGCAACACAATTTACAATAGCCAAGTTCTGGAAGCATCCTAGGTGCCTATCAGTAAATGAGTGGATCAAAAAGCTGTGGTACGCTTACACAATGGAACACTATGCAGCAGAAAGAAAGAAGCTCCTATCCTTCATGACAGCATGGATGGAACTGGACAGCATTATGCTAAGTGAAATAAGCCAAGCAATGAAAGTCAAATACCATATGATCTCACCTTTAATTGGAACCTAATCAACAAAAGAAACAAACAAGCAAAATAAAACCAGAGACATGGAAATGAAGAATAATCTGACAGTAACCAGACAGATGATGGAGGTCTATATTGGGGGAAAGAGGGGGTAGGGTCATTTTGCAACATGTTAAAGGACCCATGCACAAAGCCAAAGCAGGGAGGATTGAGGGTCAGATGTGCGTATCAGTGAGTTGGGGGAGAGTGGTGGGTGTTTGGTGGGGCTCCACATGCAGGGTCCCCCTAGGCCACCATGGATGAGAATATGTCTACCAAAGTATGATCTTCTTGGGGAGGAAAGGTAGCCAATCTCTCAAAAGAGAAGGGCCAGGAGCCTGTTCCTCAGTGGGCTTTTATTTGGTTTAATTTGCCTAAGAATGAATATAGGGAGTATTCGTAAAGCTCATCAATCATTGTCAGGCAGTAATGATCAAACAATAGATAACATTCAAAGAACTATAAGGGCTTATTTTGAGTCACGGTCAGATAGCTAAAGAGCCATAAAACTTTGGGGAACTAACTCATTTCATGCTTGGACCCTTATTATTTAAATTGAGGGTATTAGCAAAGTAGGTTTCATAGGATATGATGCATTGTTTCTTAGGCCTGATCACCCGAGGGCACCCACCCTTTCCAGCACAGGGCCACACCCACCTCCAGCATTGTTTCAGGCTTAAGTCGGGTAGGGGAAGTAAGGCAGCCAAAAGATTAGGAGACTTCTTGCAAACAGAATGAGGATTCAGGCTGTGTCAAAGTTGAGGGGCGAGGGTCCATCACCCCCTTTTACTATAGCTCCCCAAGTCCTTCCCTGAGGGCCCCCTCATGACCATGCCTGTCTTAGGTTGTTCCTCCTTTGAGGAATCTTACCTGTCATTGGCTAACTGGTCATCCCCTTGGGACCAAGCAGGGTGAAGTAAAGGGGGCAGAGGTGGCACCCCTGCCAGGGAGATACCTTTGTCTCCTAAGTGGCTTGTGTTCCCAAGGTCTTTATACTCAGCTTTACTTAACACCTTCAGAGGGGTTACAGCTTCTGAAACCAGGCAGGGCAGTCCCCAACATGGGGGAGGGGGAAATGGAGAGAACTTTACTTGAACAACAATTTTAAAAAATGCACTTTTGAAATATGCCACTTCTTATGCCTGATTTGTCTATGTTCTTGCCTTTTTTGGATTGAGCTGTCTTTTTAAAACATCTTTGTATTTTCTCCTTCTATAACTTTACTAGTTATACATTCTTTTATACTTCCTGTAGTGGTTACTTTAGACACTATAGAAAGCACAATATATATCATGCTATTTCTTTATTATCTTCTGGCATCTCTTCTTGCTGCAGAGAAATTAGTTGTCAGGTAGATTGTTATTCCTCTGTCGGTTATTTGTATTTTATTGTAGTGGCTCTAGAATTTTTACTTTTATCCTTAATATTTTTTAGTTTCTTTAAACTTAGAACTTAGGGTGCACTTTTCATATGAGGATTTTTGTCTTTTTTTGAATTCTGGAAATTCTCAATTATCTTTATTACCTTTTCTCCATTCTTCTAGAACTATTCTCAGTGTATCTGATGTGTCTATTGATTGTTCTTTTATTAAAATTTATTTTTCTGCATTGCATACTAGGTGAATTCCTCAGAACTATTTTCTAATTTATTCTCTCTTTAAGTGTGTTCTGCCTTGACTATCTATTTGTTGAGATTTGAAAATTTAATGCCTATATTTTTAATTTCCCCGTTTTTTAATTGGTTCTTCTTCATATCTTTCTGTGAATTCTTGTTTTATTCTCTTTGTCTTTAGTTTGTAGTTTAAAGTATTCAGTTTCATAGTCCTGCTGACCACCACCCCTGCCCCCAACTCTCCATCCAAACATGGGAAGCACTTATTCTCTCAGAAAGGATATGATTCAGAGGGCAGGGTGAGATCCTAAAAGTTGATACCTGATAACACACGTCTCATGTTTTAGGAATCTCTCATTAATTTTTATTATACTAACCTTGCATATGAAGAAATAGACACTCCAGAAGTTACATGAATGGGCGGGCAGAGGATATATTGCTAGTGAGAGGCAAAGAAATACTCAGAGCCATACTTGTCTCTTCTGGTTTTTCACTATTTTGTGCATATTTTCATCATTCCATGTTAATCACCTCTAGAAAGAGAGAAAGACCTTCTCCCTGCTCACCCTCTTTATCCCTTGCAGAGATGTTTAGATGTAAGGTGAGTCCCTCAAAGACTGCCAAGATGAAGCTGAAAAAGTATACTGCAAGCACAGACATCAAGGACTTGATGGAAGCAGTCCAATGTGCTGATCAGGTGAGGACATCTCAGACATCTTCCTGGCTCCAGCCAAGGTAGAACCACCTCCATAGAAGTAGCTGGTTAGGTCTATTGCCATTGTGTCGGGAGAGTGGGAAGAATTTCCAGTCAGCAGAGCACTACAGGTCCAGGTCAAGTTCCCAGGTCCTTATTTTGACCCATATGTTCTCCACCCCCTCAACCCTGGGTCCAGCTTTAATCCTCACTCTAGATTGGCCCCTCCTCTTCCTTTCTCTACCAGGATCATTATTTTCCTTTTTAAAAATCTCCATTCTTTAACCTTCCTTTCTTATTGATTCCCCTCTCTCGTATAGTTCCCAGAAGAAATATTTCACATACTCTCATTACTGAACATCAAGATCATCGATGGGTATGTAGAATATGATGTGTGTCTGGAGTTGGTAGATGTCATTGTCAACTACCTGAGTACAATGATGAGGAGCCCATGCCTCTGGGCTGGGGGCTATGGAGGAAGAAAGGATCACAGGTCTAAACCCACAAGTTCCTTTCTGGTGAACTAAGTGGCATATGAGATATAAGTAGCTAAAGTTTCTAAACAGTTTACTAGAGCATATATCTGATATCATGAATGTGTTTCAAGAACTGTGACATAGAAGATAAAGTAATGAAATAAAGGGGTGGGGTGGGAGAAATGGGATGCAAAGGTGGGGAAGGGTTTAGGCTTTCGGCTCCAAAGCCTGACCATGTTCTCCCACTGTGTCCTAAACCTGCTCCTGGGATATCTTAGGCAGTCACCCTTGTTACTGCAACTCAACTAATCATCTCAATCCATTTACTAAGCTACTTAAATCTATCCATTTGTCTGCTAGCCCAGCTTTTGACTGAACATTCATAACCTCTACCGATTCATCTATCCACATACCTTTGTACATAATTTTCCTGACACTGGGTAAATCTGGTTTCTTATTTTCTTGGTTAACTGCCTATGTACAAGGTGTCTTCCAGTTTCTTGGCCTTCCTTGGCATGCCTGCATTCTGATCAAGACCCCTGACCTATCAGGGACTTTTCAAATTGACCTCCACCATGTAACTACCTTTTTGATGGTTCGCTTGCAGCTGCAGGGAAAATTCTGTGCTCTGGATATGCCAATTCCCATTTCCACCCCAACACACAAGCCAGCGACTTTGCGGAGAGTTTGCCCTTGTCGTCTATCATGGGGAAGTTGTATGTTGAATGAATTGGTAGAATTAGGTAATTTCGTATCTGCCCTCTAGATAGAGGACAGTCACTTATTAACCAGTCGATTCTCAGAAGCCCAAGGACTCATGTTGGATATTAACTTTGGAACAGTTAAGTCTTTCACTTTCCAGAGCCAGGAATAGAACTGGAGAAGTTGTGCACTACTTCCTTAAAAGGTGTGGGGCCCAAGAACCCACAGGTGGTCTTCAGGAAGCTCTTGAATAGAGAATATGATCACTCTCTGCCCCCAAGGAGCCTTCTGGATGCAGTTGGGGACCTCAGCCTCTCCCAAGGTACTGCTCCCTGTGGTGGAAGAGTTAGTTGGAGAAGAAAACGGGTTTGCAGGCGGTGGGGTGCTGTATGGAGTTTAGAGTATAGCTTTATCCTGCTGTCATGGGTGTGTTGTGCAGGGGTTGGGGGCAAACTGGGATCCCTGTAGGGCTGATGGGAACTGGGGAGGGAGTTCCTGGAGACTAGGAATGGCACAGGAGGGCATATTTGGGCATGGGGCACTGCAGGGCTGGAGGGTAGACTTGGGCACAAAGATGGAGGGCACCATTCAAGACTGGTGGAAAGGGGCAAAAGAGAAGTGAGAAGTGCTTTGCTTGGGGGATCCTGAAGTTTTGAATTTGATTAGAGGTTTGGGAGGTAATAGTGCAATAGGATGAGGCAGAGAATCACCATACAATCTCCAACTGGTGGCTGTTGGTGACAGCATTGGCTCTCTTACCCTTTCCACCCACCTCCCTCAGTCACAAAGTGTGAAAAAAAAAGTTTCTAGGCAACCAACAGTACATGCCATTTCTTTACCACTTGGAATTGCATCTAGAGATGGGTTGGGAGAAGTCAGCTGGCCTTGTATGCATTATGTTCACAATGACAAGGCCTATAGGTTGGGCTACATAGCAAGCTTAGAGGACACAGTGATAGAAGCTGGAAATGTGTCTCTCAACCTAACCAGGCCAAATGTTCTCACTTCAGAACAGTATGCAGAGCTTCAGGCAGCATAGCCCTTTGTTCTCTTAAGGGTCTTTGGAAGGGAGTGTGCTTGTGTAGGGTGTGTCACTACCTAGCATTGGTATGCTGTGCTAACATCCATCATTGACCTTTATTTTCCCAGCAGCTCTGTGAGGTGGTCATGTTAGGAACTGTAGTCCTATATAGCAGCTGAGGAAGCTGAATGGAGGATAAATTCAGTAACTTGCTCTGGTTGTCCAGACTCTCTGGAGGTAGAGCTAGGATCAGAAGCCAAGCCTCCTGTTCCCTAATCAATAAGATTTTCTACAGTAAAGCTGGGCAACTCTTATCCTTAGGATAGGGTCATTTTTCCTGTACTTTCCCTCCCAGGTTCTGCTTTCTTAATTGGGCACATATGGCAGGCAACATAGTGTGTTACTTCTGAGGATGGCCTAGGAGGAGGATGACATGTTGGCATTGTGTCATGGTGAGGATCAGGAGGGTCTGGGGAAGGCTTTTTAGAATCAGGGAGGGGGAAGATAAGGTCAGGTAGAGTCTGGGTCCCTCTGCATGTGGATCTCAGAAGGCTTTGGAAGGGGTATGTGATGGCTGAAAGCAGGCCTAGTATAAGTAGATGTTCTTCTCTGTCTGACCTTTCTCATCCTGCTATGGGGCAGGGGCAAGCTTGATAGAGATGCTGTTGGTGTTGACAGGATTTCTTTTTCACTCTCCTTGTCCATGCTGGGTGGACTAAGTATGGTCTGAGAGGAAAGATAATTGGGGAGGTGGTGGATGAGTTGGTCTTTCTCAGCACAGCACTCCAGAAGCCCTGTTAGGGCTGAGAAGGAGAGGACAATGGTTTTCAGGTGTGTATGCTTCCCCTTGTGGGAAAGGAAAGGTGAAAGGACTCTAACTCCATGCTCCCCTTACAGCACTCTAGAGATTGGTCACCCATTCCCAGGAATATCAGTGCATGATGCTTGAGCAAGTGATGACCATCTTTGAAAATGAGTTGTCCATCAGGGCCGACCTCAGTTTCTGTATTATCTTGAACCAATGGTCTTTGAAGAACAAGGACAAGATGGGAGTGGGAGATAGCGGGGGTAGGGTGGATGGGCTGAAGGAGTAAGGCTTGAGCCAAAGGTAGAGCAGGACAGTGTTTTTCTACTTGCCAGTAGAAGGCTGACTCACCAGGCTCTTCCAGGAGAGGAGGGTGGTTGTCCTCAAGCTCCTTTACCATTCTCCAAAAAAGGGTAGTGCCAAAAAACACTTCATTGTCCATTCACTTTTTTATTAAGTGTGCACTTTACATCTCCTGTTTAGTCTTAGTTGCCAGGCCCTGTGTAGGCCCTGGTAATACAAAGATGAATAAGGCAAAACCCCTGAGGGCTTGTCCTGCCTTCATCCCTTTGCTGAGGCAAGTTTGTTGTATCTCCTTGAGCACAGGTGACAGAGTAAGTTCTGGTGATATTTGGCAGTGTGTTCTTTTTTAAAATATATTTTATTGATCACACTATTATAGTTGTCCCATTCCCCCCTTCATTCCCCTCCACCCTGCAACCCCCCTCCCGCCCACATTCCCCTCTTTAGTTCATGTCCATGTGTCATAAGTTCTTTAGCTTCTACACTTCCCACACTATTCTTGCCCTCCCTATCTATTTTCTACCCACCATCTATGCTACTTATTCTCTGTACTTTTTCCCCCTGTCTTCTCCTCCCACTCCCCTGTTGCTAACCCTCCAGGTGATCTCTATTTCTGTGTTTCTGTTCCTGTTCCAGTTGTTTGTTTATTTGCTTTTGTTTCAGGTGTGTTTATTAATACCTGTGAGTTTGCTCTCTTTTTACTGTCATATTTTTTATCTTCTTGTTCTTAGATAAGTCCCTTTAACATTTCATAGAATAAGGGCTTGGTGGCGATGACCTCCTTTAACTTGACCTTATCTGAGAAGTGCTTTATCTTCCTTTCCATTCTAAATGACAGCTTTGCTGGATAGAGCAATTTTGAATGTAGGTCCTCATCTTTCCTGACTTGGAATACTTCTTTCCAGCCCCTTCTTGCCTGGAAGGTCTTTTTTGAGAAATCAGTCTGATGAGAACTCCTTTGTAGGTGACTGTCCCCTTATCCTTTGCTGCTTCTAGAATTCTCTCCTTCATTTTAATCTTGGCTAATGTAATCACGGTGTGCCTTGATATGTTCCTCCTTAAGTCCAACTTCTTTGGGACTCTGAGGTTCCTGGACTTCCTGGAAGTCTATTTCCTTTGCCAGATTGGGGAAGTACTCCTTCATTATTAGTACAAATAGTTTTTCCACTTTTTGCTCTTCCTCTTCCCCTTCCAGTACCCCTATAATTTGGAAGTTGGGCCGTTTAAAGATGTCTTGGAGTTTCCTAAGCCTCTCCTCATTTTTTTTTGAATTCTTGTTTCTTCCTTGTTTTCTGTTTGGTTGTTTCTTTCTTCCTTCTGGTCCATTCCATTGATTTGAGTCCCAGTTTTCCTCCCATCTCTATTGGTTCCCTGTGCGTTTTTCTTCATTTCACTTATTGTAACCTTCATTTGTTCACCTAATTTGTGAGCAAAATCAACCAATTCTGTGAGCATCCTGATCACCAGGGCTTTGAATTGTGCATCTGATAGGTTGGCTATGTGTTCGTCCCTTAGATAAATTGGCTCTGGGGCTTTGATTTGTTCTCCGGTTTGAGCCATTTTTTTGGGGTGATGGTCTAGTCCCTGCTGTTACATAGTGAGAGGTGGAGCTTTAGGTGTTTCCTAGGGCAGGGCAGCCGAGTCGTTGGGTAGTGATGCTGTATGTGGGGGCCTGGCCCGAGACGAAACAGTGGTGCTTGCTCTGCTCACTCTCGGATTCCAGTCCCTTCTGCTGCTTCACCTTCGCCTGGATTATCTGCGTGTGAATGTGGGACCACCTGTTCAGCCAGCCACCTTGCATGGCCTCACTGGGTCTGCCCAGTTGCCACCCCATGCCCTGGGTCTGCTAGCCCCCACCTGTGCACCTGGGATCTGCCAGCTGCTGCTGCCTGTGTGCCTGGTCCTCACCTCCTCTTTTTCCTGCCACAACTCCACCCCTCTTACCGGTCTGGATGAATGGTTGTTGGACTTCCGAACAGTTCAGTTTTCTGTGAGTTCTGGTTGTTTTCTTGTTTCTAAATCTTTGTTGTCCTTAATTTTGGTTGTGAGAGGAGGCACAGTGTGTCCACCTACGCCTCCATCTTGGCGGGAAGTACCAGGCTTACTTTCTCAATAGAGTTTCCAGATGTGGCAGAGGGAAAGAAAACTCA
Source organism: Anoura caudifer (assembly GCA_004027475.1). Classification (NCBI taxonomy): domain Eukaryota; kingdom Metazoa; phylum Chordata; class Mammalia; order Chiroptera; family Phyllostomidae; genus Anoura; species Anoura caudifer. Next base: position 13,557 of record PVKU01013182.1, on the reverse strand, counting down.
GGCAGACTCTGATGGATTTCCTGAGTTGAGGACATAGTGATGCCAGTCTAGGGAGACCAAGGTAGCTAGAGTTTGCAGGGTGGAATACTAAATAGTGCATGTGTGGGGGGAAATGGTCTCAAGCAAGGAAAAGGACCAAGACTTGAAAGAACAGTAGATGGAACTCACACTGGGCCAAGAGTCATACCTGTTCCCATCAAACAGCTTTAAAACCTCATGATTTACAGGACATTAGGGTGGAGTACTTGGAGGGGAAGGAATCAAAATTAACAGCAGGCTGAATGCTCTTCCAATTCTGTCTAACAAATCATAAAAGCAAGACCCAAAAGGATCAAATTATTTCCAAGTTGCTTTAACTCTGTCTTAGAAAAATTCAAGAATATTGATAGGAATTTAAAAATATCCATTACCGAATAATGTAACTTAAAATGAGTGGCAATAAATTAAAAAATCACCAGGCATGCAAAGAAGCAGGAAAATATCACCTATCGTTAGGAGAATAGTCAATGAGGCATGAGTTCATGAAGAGAATTGTGACTTCAGTTTACTGACAATGACACTTATTATCAAGAGTTCAGTTTTTTTTTCTTTTTGAAAGACAGTATATTTTGGGGGAAAGCTATTTTTCCTCAGGTTTCAGTGTTTGAATTACAGAACAAGAAATAGAGAAACATGTGGCAGAATTTTATTGATTGTGTATTGAATTTATAGAGTTGATGTTGTGTAATACATCAATAAAGGTTTCAAATGTACAATGTTATTACCCATTATTGGTTTATATGATTGCATTTTCATTATGCATGTCAAGTCTTTTTCAATCAATACTTATTTTTTCCTTATTGTATCGCATCCCTTCTTTGATTGTCATATATTTCTCTTTTTCTATGAGGATTTTTCTTTCTTTTTTTTCAATTATTTCTGAAGAACTTTCAAACCTTTCTCTCCTGACATCTGTCAGACTCTAGTTTCATGATTCTGTTTGTATTTTGTTTGTCTATTTTGCTCATTATACTTATAAATAAATCCATGTAGTCTTTTTCTTTCTCTGTCTTACGTCAATTAGCATAATACATCCTACAACCTTCAAAGCCACTACAAAAGATATATATATATGGTCAAGGAGTATTGAATTGTTTGATTTTCTTCATGAACTGATTTTTTAAAAGATTTTTATTTACTTATTTTTAGAGAGGGAGCAGGAAAATAAGAGAAACAGAGAAACCTCAATGTGCGGCTGGCTGTCTCTCCCTAGTCCCCTACCAGTGTCATGATCAGCAATCCGGACATGTGCCCTGACAGGGAATCAAACCAGCAAGCCTTTGGTTCACAGGGAAGTGATCCATCCACTGAGCCTTACCAGTGAGGTCCTCAAACACTGTTTTTGGGAATGTTAATTACTGCAGCAACCATAGGAAACTCTAGGTAGTTTCTTCAAAATATTAAAAATTAAATTGCTTAATGTCCCAGCATTCCCACTTCTGGAATTGTTTCTGAAGAAACTGGAGGCATTAATTAGAGAAAATATATGCATCCCTGATACAGATACATCTGATTAAAATAAATCAGATCATTGGGAAAGTAAAGAGGGGCAATAGGATGAGTTTGCAAGGACAATGTTGGGTACTCTAGGAGGGGACTGTCTCAGAAGCTGATAGCTTCTAGAGCCAGAGGGAACAAAAGAGCACTGGTTCTGTCTAACTGGGAGGTTCTGGGTCTTGCTGGAATTCTCTGGCTCCTGTGATGGGGCTCTCAGTGCCTTCAGGCTGCTTTTCTAGAAGGATGTCTGAATGATTGTTCTGCAGCTGCTGGCATTTCTGAATGCATCACATTTTTTATGGGTAGAAACTCAGGTCAAATCTCAGGGTCAGAATGACCTTGCAGAGGGTAAGAAGATTATTTTTTTGGTATTTTCCAGGGAACAGGCTCTGAGGCAGAAGCCTGCCATTCTTCCAGAATTGTGTGTTTTTGTATATCACATTGTTTTTATTTTGTTGCTAACCTTGTAGAAACAAGAGGTGTATTAAAACTAACAGAGGAATTATTGGACAAAACAGTTAATATAGTTCAGTCTTAATTGGTGTGCTTAAGTGATTAAAGATGTGACATGATAGGCTTCAGTATCTGTTTTTGAAAAGAGGACATTGCCTCTGAAGTTTTAGCCTCTGGAGAGTGGCAGTGGGCAGCAGAATGCAAAGTATTGTTCAGTCACAACGATCTTTATTGCAAAAAGATTTACATTAGCCAAGATTCGTAGGCAGACTTAGAGACCATCAGTATAAGAATGGGAAGAAAAGTTGGAGAAATTTTATTTAAGTTGTGCTCCTTCAATTATTTTGTTTGCAGTTTTGGGATTTCCCAGAAAACACAGTTTGTGGTAAGAGCAATTATGTTTGAATTTTCCTCTTTTATATTGCTTATTCTAGTTTCCTACAATTCTGGCCATTATTATCTTAGTAATATTACTAAAACTCAGTACTTTAAAATAAAACTGTTGTTATTTAACCATTTTATTCCACATTTAACTCTGAAACAAACCCTGGGAAGTAAGTGCTTTTTAAAATCACATTATTAGAGAAGAAAGAGTCAAAATGCAACTTCTGTGCTCTGTGGCAGTTTCAAGACTCTAATGTGAAATTCTCTCCCACATTATCCCTCAATCTCTTTCTTAAACTGTAGCAGAAAAACTCAGAGTTCAGAAAATGTGGGCAAAATAGGAGCATTCTTCTCATGGATCTCATAATGATTGGTACAACTGTCTATCTGAAGCTGATCTTCAGAGACTCAGGCCTCACAAACTGGTTGGCACAAGCCTGTAATGAAGAATTTGTGTGTGAAGGGCACAGGAATAAAACCATCAGCTACACTGAAAGGAATAAATATAGTCCATGCCATAAGATAGACTTGTATAGAATCCAGACTTTGACTAGTACATTCTCCCTCACAATGCAGGGCTTTTGTTTCCGGCTCATGCTCTGTGTTAACATGACACCCTTTTTCTAAAGTCAAAGCTTAATCACATTGTTAAATGTTTCTGTGATCCATCTTTTAGGGCAGCATTGGGAAAAACCCTCCAGATGCATGGAAGGCTCCAAAGATACCATCTGTGCTACATGAAGAAGAGAACCATATGATGCCCATTTTCTCTACATTTCTACTAAAACTGAAGATATGGAATTGTTTGCATTGTTTTCATGAGTTATGATGTGCCACAGAAAGTGCCTGCAGCTAGCATATAGAAATATATACACATTTTTATGTGTGTATTTATGTGTATGTATTTGAATAAGTAAACTCCATCCAAGTTTGTAGGAAATATCTGAGTTAGTCTGGGACTTCATTGCAGACCCTAGAGATTATTAATCTGGCCACAAGAGGGACAAAATGAATGGCAAGAAAACTAGCATATATAATTTCTTAGCAGGTTACTTTCCAGGTGATTTTCCAATGTCTGAATGCTACAGGCCAGTGAGGAACAAGGCAGAGAACTTCTCATGACAAAGTGGAATGTTACACATATGAAGAAGCACAGTATTTCCATCAGTATATTATGCACAACAAAGTACCAGGTATGCCCTGGCCATGGCTGATACAGTTAATCCCACTAAAAATTACACAAATTTTATTTAACTACCCACTTTCAGAGAGGCAAATGGAGGCTCAAAGGGATGGTGATGTTCCCAGGATAGAAGCCAAATGTAGACAGGGTCACTTTGTGCTGTGGAGAAAGCCAGTAATCACATAGTGAAAAGCTGGTCCATGATATACTGCATGGTATGAAATGCCAGATACTTGAACAGCTAGATAGTCATGTACATGGTTGTTTTACATTGAATGGTTATTGCTGCAGATACATGGGGCACCTCTTTCTAATGCCTCCTGGGTAACTGTTAAGGTGCAAGTTTCATTCACAGATAAGCTGGTGTTATCTTCACACTATGCAAGTAGAAAATGATATAATACAGGCAACATTCCTAGGAACCATGAAAAGGATCAAGCTGTGAACATCACCCAGGAACTCTGAGTTCTTCATGGACATAGGTGGAGGAATGGAAATTTTTAACATAAAAATATTCTGGCTATAAATGTACAATTTCTCTTTCCTGAATTGAAAAAATGAATATCATTATTTTCTTCAGAGCATTTTGTTAGGTGAGGAACGGCAGATCTTCCTGTAGCAGTACTCTGTCTTAAGAGCATTTTCCCAGTGAGTCTTCAAGAGACACTCTGAGTATAGAGACTAGAATACGGAAGCTTATGGATTTGAATGGCTGCTCAAGGGTCTTCACGTCAGAACTTGCAACCCTCTAAAACACATTTTTCCACATTCCCTCTAAGCTGATGAGAATTGATCTGCCTCTGTTATGAAGCAAAATGATCTGCAAAATGTCATTGTTTTCCAATTTGAAAACACCATGCAAAACAAACAAACAAAAAACTAATTATAATCACTTTATTTTTTTTCCTTTTTAACATTTTTATTTATTTTTTAAACATTTTTATTGTTGTTCATATACAGTTTTCTGTTGTTTCCCCCACAGCTCCCCACCACCTGAGCCCTTTGCACCTCATTCCCCTGTTTCCAACCCCCATTGTTGTTGTCCATGTATACTTTATAATTGTTCCTGTAAACCTTTCACACTTTTCCTTCATTATCTCCTCCCTTTTCCCCTCTGGTCACTGTTCGTCTGTTCAGAATTTCAATGTCTTTGGTTATATCTGGCTTCCTTGTTTGTTTTGTCAATTAGGTTCCTGTTAAAGGTGAGTTCATATGATATTTTTTCTTTCATTTCCTGGCAGAATTCACTTAGCATACTGCTCTCTAGTTCTATCCGTGCTCTTGCAAAGAGTAGGAGCTCCTTCTTTCTTGCTGCTACATAGAATGTCGTTGTGTACTGTACCACATTTTTCTGATCCATTAATTTCCTGATGGGCACTGAGGTTGCTTCAAGCCCTTGGCTATTGTGAATTTTTGTTTCTATGAACATTGGGCAGCATAGGTTCATTTGGACTGGTGTTAAGGATGTTGATTGTTTTTCCTTTTGCAGTAAATCAAGGTTTCATACCCTTCTTATGAACATTTCAGATTTATCAAGGGGGTATTTGGACAATTTAGTTGGTACGATAGCCCATCACAGGGAAAGAATTTGAGCCAATAACTCAGGAATTGACAAGCCATTATGTAGCCAATGAACATCTGATAAATCCTTATAGTGTCAATGAAACAAGGGGCCATGAAGTAGCATTGAGATAGCATGAACAACCTGACACCAGGGAGGTTTAAAACTAAAAGAATAATTATGCCTGCCTTTTGGATCAAGTCCCCATTAGGGGGTGTGTAAGAGGCCACCACACACTGATGTTTCCTTCGCTCTTTTTGTTGCTCATTTCCCCTCTAAAAACAAAGAAATAAAACCTTAAAAAGAACAACTCAAGACCGGGTGCACATTTTGGATAAATGGTAGGGTAGGTAGAAACCCTTCACTTCCATGCACAACCCAAAGTAGGATAAGAACCAATGTCATATCAATAAATAACCAAAGTGCCAGAAAATAAAACTTCAGGAAAATTCAACAACCATGGAATTAAACACAGAGTCAGCCAGGCCTACCAGACCTGTAAGATGGATGGATGGAGAGAACACAAGGTGAGGTTTTGGACTGCGTGGGCATGGCTGGCTGAGAGAAACTGTGGTCATGTGACAGGCAATGTGTGAGGGTCTAAGTAATAGAAAACTGAGACTCAACAGCTGACTGTTTAGCAGGTGGGGGTTGCCATGGTGGTAGAAACTCCCAACCTCACATCAGGGTTCATTGGATAGTGGACTAGAGCCAAGCATGCCAACTGCATTGTTCCCTCTCAGGTCTAACCCCAACAGGAAGGAGGGGCAGAGACATGCAGCCTCAGTGGAGGGTAGTCACAGGAAGTCATTGGCTGAAACACCAGGACAGGCAGTGGGGTGGCTGGTGGACCGGGTGAGCTGGTGGCTGGTGATCTGATGGTCCCACCATCGCTTGTGGATAAACTGGGAGAAACACCGGGGGAACAAGACAGTCCAAGAAACCAGGGGTTCCAAAGTGGGGAAATAAAGCTGCAAAACCTCTGACTGAAAAAACCTGTGGGTGTGGTGTTGCCAGGAAATACTCCCAGATTCACAGGAGGGTCCACTGTAGAGAACCGCAGGGTCCTAAAAAGTACCAAAAACCACCCAGGAAGGAATCAGTACCAGAAGGGCTTGATTTTCTTGTGGATAGCAGAGGAAGTGACTGAAAGCACTCAAGAGTCAGGCAAGGCAAATTGGTCCCTCTCAGACCCCTCTCCATCATAACTCCTCACTATGCAATGGTGGGGTGTCACATCTTGGCAAATACCTAAGGCTCAACCTCCTACTATGTAACAGGTGCATGTAGGCAAATTATATGTCCCAAATGGAAGAACAGATCAAAACTCCAGAAAAAAATAGGACTAAGCAATGAAGATAGCCAACCTATCAGGTACACAGTTCAAAACCCTGGTAATCAGAATGCTGGCACAAATGGTTGAGTATGCTCCCAAAATAGAAGAAATGTGGGCTATGCCAAGTGAAATAAAGGAAAATGTACAGAGAACCAACAGTGACAGGAAGGAAACCTAAACTCACATCAATGATTTGGAACAAGAAGAAGAAATTAATATTCATCCTGAACAGAATGAAGAAACAAGAATTCAAACAAATGAAAAGAGCCTTTGGAACCTCCAGGAGAATTTTGAACATTTCAACATCTGAATCGTAGGGGTACCAGAAGGAGAGCAAGGAGGAAGAGCAAGACCTTGAACAGTTATCTGAAAACATAATGGATGACTCTACTAATTTGGTAAAGGAAATATACTTCTAGGAAGCCCAGGAAGCTCAGAGAGTCCCAAGGAAGCACACACCAAGGCACATCAGAATTACATGAACCAAGATCAAAAATAAGGAGAGAATGTTAAAAGCAGCAAGAGAAAAGGAGATAGTTATCTAAGAAGGAGTTCCCATAAAACTATCAGCTGACTTCTCAAAAGAAACCATATGGACCACAAAGGGCTGGAAAGAAGTATTCAAAGTCTTGAAAGTCAAGGACCTTCAAGCTAGATTACTCTATCTAGCATAGCTATCACTGAGAAAGGAAGAGCAGATAAACCATTTCCCAGACAAGGTCAAGTAAAAGGAGTCCATCATCACCAACTTTATTATATGAAATGTTAAAGGGACTTATCGAAGAAAAAGTAGATCATCAAAAATATCCACACTGAAATGATAAACTCAAAACTAGCAACAACCAAACATTAAAACAAACAAACAAACAAACAACAGCAAACTAAGGAAACAGCTAGAACAAGAATATATTCACAGAAATGGAGATCATATTTTGGGTTATCAGTAGGGGGTTGGTGGGGGCATAATGGGGATAAAAGTACTGGAAAAAAGAAGGATACATGGTAGGTAGAAATTAGACAGGGAGTGGTTAAGAATAGTAAAGGAAAAGGGGAAGCCAAAGAACTTATATGTACAACACATAGACTTGAACTATCACATTCTAGCAAAGGTGAAAATGATTAGTTATCACAGAAATGAAAATTATAGTACAGTCTGATGCCACTATCAGAATGTCTATGACAGAAAGCAAAAAGCAAAATAAGTCCTTTGGAAATCTGTTTACATTATCCACTAAAGCCAAACTAAAGCTAGACAATGTTCCATTGCCAAGCATGCACCCAATGGAATGATGTGCATATATTTGTGAAAAGATTCATATGTATGAAAATACTCATACCTGCAAGGTTTATGTAAGTACAAATTGGAAACAACACTAATGTTTATCAACACCAGGGTAGATAAAATCATTTGGGTATATTCATAAAGTTCACTATGATAAACTAATAAAATACATGAACAATTGCTATATCCAACACTATGAACAAAAGAATTCAGACACAGACAAATAATTCTGCATGACACTATTCACATTAATTTAAAAATACTTACAGAACTACTCCATGCTTCTAATAATTTATCTGCTTGTTTCAATAATTTCTATTTCTTATGTTAATATAATTAAATTAGCTTCATTTTTATGAAAATATACTTGATTTATCTTTTTTATTGAGCTCATATAAAATGATATATTATTTTAAATATATATAACTTTAGGAGCACACAGTTAATCATTTTGGTTTGGTTTTTATTTTATGCAATCTAAAATCATTTTATGATATCTGAGTTTAGCTCATTTATATTAATTGGGATTATATACATGTTTAGTATAATAAGAAGTTACATTTGAGGATAATCACTTAGGGTATGTGGAAGACTCTTGTATCACTATATTATTCTATTTTTGGATCAAAGTATCAGTAAAAGTGTATCAGTCTGTACCCTTAATATTACATACCTTTTGGAACATACAGTATATGTTCAATGAAAAAGTTTATTTAACAATTTATATGAAGAAACGGTGTTCTAATGAGAATTTGAGGATTTAAGAACCACTCATATATAGCTTTTTGATAGGTATAACATTACATTGCTAAATAAAGATATTTACCAACCCACAGTGAAAGCAAAAAAAGAAATAAATAAAGCTCGATTTAAAATTAAAATATGAAAGAGGAAGCATCAAAATTATTAGAAGGAATAAAGGAGAATATATTTCTGGCATCGGGGTAAAACACATTCTTCAAGAAGGAGGTGAAAATATCCCTAATCAAAGAGAAGAAGGTAGTACAATCTGACTTCATGAAAATCCAGTTCTTTATACCAACAAAATCCAGAATGGATTTTGACTTTAGGTGGTAGACACACAATGTAATGTGTACAGATCATGTATCATAGAAATGTACACTTGAAACCTATATAATCTTATTAATCAATGTCACCCCAATACATTTAATAAACACCTACAAAAATTGTAAGCAAAGTTAAAGGAAATAGGGTCGATTAGGAAAATATATTTACACTGCATATAATAATGTTTAGATTTTGGACAGGGGATGTAAATTTGAAGAACAAATTTTAATATTTATTGAAATAGAAAATGACTCAGCAAAAAGAATGTGTACCTGGGATTGTTTATGTATATCCTAAATGTTATTTATAAAGATAAACTAAATATAATTAAATATAACATTGTTAAACATAATATATTTAGTATTGAATACATAATATAATACAGTGTGTTATATATTAAATATACTAAATCTATTAAATATAATATAATATAGTAGTACAAATATCAGACAATTGGAGAAGTTAATGATTACATAGGGTAAGATATTAAAACATATTTTGAATGCAGTATGACATATCCATAGTACTCATAGTTAGATAAATTTAAAACTCACATACACTCAAAATGCTAATATCATAAAGCAATGTTAGGCATCATTCTTGGAAATACTGTGTGTGTGTGTAAAATTTTAAAAATGGATTGGATTCCAGATAGAGGTTGCTTCTGACAAGCACTGGGATATGAGATAAGGGAAAGAGTGGCAGACCCTTCTGAGTGCCTTGGGCCCAGCTCTGATTCGGAGATGCGCAGGACCCACACCCACAGATAGGTTCTTCCATGGGTAATCAGATTTGCAATATACTTGGGCTGTTTTTGAAATTTGCTCTTTGCCTAAAACCTACTCACCCTGCAAGTAGTTGCAGGCCCAGTGTAAGGGCCTGCCTATTCACTTGCTAATGCCCTTCTTCTGTGATGTAATGAGGGCCATTGGCTCCTTTGTTGTAACAGGGATAGGAAGAACTATCTTGGAATGTAAGGGGATGATTATTAGAATAAAGATCTGTGATGGCAGAGGCCACAGCTTTGGCTCCTCTTGAGAGAAAAGTCTGACAGTTGTCTTTATTCCTCCATCAGACTCGGTAGTCTGTGTGTATGTTTTAATTTATCCATAACGACGTGGACACTGCTGGCCTGTGTCCGCTTCAGGTAAGGAGTGGGGGAGAAGAATGACACAGTGTATGACTCTTAACAGGAATTTACTTTATCTGCAAAAAATATTTTTTTCTTTAAAAATATGAAGCAAATATTAAAGAATTTGAAATGTTTCGAGTTCTTGGTGGAGAATTTTATATTTGATAATTTAATTATTTAATATTTAGTGAAATTGTATGGAAGGTTTTTTACTGGTGACATAAATAGACAAATTTATGCAGTTGTGAGTGTTGAGAAAGTGCTTTGGAGAAATCATATGGAAGATCAACTCCAGAACCCGAATAAGAAAATTTCACATGTCATGTTGTAACTGACATACAAAGCCCTGGATAGACACCAATGAAGATTTGTGTTTATTGTTCCCCTATCTTGCATAAGCATTTGAATTGGGAGAGGGGAGAAACAGGGCAAGGAAGCTCTGTGACATTTATGTATTTAGTATTTCAAAAAGTATTTATTGAGAAAGTGCTAGGTATTCTATTCTAGCTTCTATTTGTTCACATGTAAAAGTTTCATTCTGCCTTGACTAAATGTGTTGAGTCTCCTAATAATAAGTGCAGACTGTTATGCAGCACGGAGGAAAACATCCGTTTGCAGGAAGAGGTCTTATTCCAGAGAGTTCTTGAAAAATGAGGTATATGGTAGGAGCTGAAGGAAACTGCAGAGCCCCAAATGTAAAGAATCAGAAGCGTATAAAGGATTATCGACATTTGAGTCTTTACAATTACTTTGTCTTGTGGGAGCAAAGACTGTCCTGCGAGAACCAGAAGAAGTGAGGCTGGAAATTAGCCTGAGGCATTGCGGCCAAGAGCTCTGTAAACTCCATTTGTTTGGGTTATAAGAACCATCTAAGCATTTCCACACAGGGGATAATGAAATAAATGACTGTTTTGGAAACAGCATCTAGTCAGCTGGGTAAAGGAAATTCTCAAAGGGACAGAGACCAGAGAGAGAAAGACAAATTAGACTGCTAAAGAAAAACAGAGACTAGTAAGTTAGAGGCAGTGTAGATGAAAAGGAGGGCAGAATTCAAGAATGAAAAGGGTGTATGTAGTATGGAGAGATTTAAAACCTATTTGTGTATGAGAAGGCAGGGAGAGGAGAGAAGTGACAGTGACTGAATTTTCACAGCTTAGAATAAGCACTCGTGAGTCAGCTTGTGATGTGCAGTTGGCAGGTGAAAGTAGCAAAACCAATTATGGGTCGCCTTCTACCCATACATTTCAGGAATACTATAATGAAGTCAGTTTCCCTTTTACTTGGGAATCCCATTTGGACTAATCGTCAAAGTCAGTACTTACTGAGCCAGAAGTTATTGTGCTGAAGCACAGTCATCATTGATACACCTCTGAGGCAGAATCTGTTTTCCTTTAACAACAAACTATGAAATAAAAATTTACATGCAGAAATAGAGAAATATTATCACAGGAAGACACAGAGATTTAATACTGATGGTTTTACTGAATTGTCTGGTACAAATGCTCTCTTAATACATGTAGACAAACTCAAACACACACAGTCACTTTCTCTACCCTTGCAGTATCATTATAGGAAAATAGTCCATGGTCATTCCTGTAGCAACCGTTTCAACAATGAAGTTTGCTTGGTTTGCTTGTTTTCTTTTGTTTTTGCTGTTCTTTTTTAATGAAAAAGGGAAACCTAACTTAACTACTTTGACAATTGGAAGCATGATTTTAAATAGTTTAACTTAGGAAAGACAGAATAGAAATTAGAGGCTGGATAATTAATCTGGGGTAGTCAGAAGGTCTCACTGAGTATTTGCCAGTCATTTCCTTGAATCTAGAAATTGATTACTTCTGGAGAGAGAAGATGGTGGGGATACAGTTGGGAGCTGAGCCTACTTGCTTGGCAAACAGCTGGGACACTTAGCCAATCTTATGACAAGCAAAGTGAACAGCCAACAGAATCTCAGCTGATATGAAGTTTGGAAGCCAGAGTGTGCAGAGGACACTTCAAAATGGGTGGTAAGGAGGTTTTATAGACCCATGGGGAAGGTCCCCATGCCTGGTGCCAGAGACTAAGGATGCCACAGGGACAATATTGGAGCAGAGCTGGGTCAGTGATAGTAGCCTAGCTGCTCCCTCCCCTCCAAGGGTAGGGAAGTTCCAGACCCACACCAGGAGAGACCTGGACACATAAATTCGCTAGGGGGGAAAGAAGGCAGCAAGCGATACACAGCTGGCAGGGAATGGCAGCTGGGACAGTGGTGGATGACTGGGGCAGTGGCTGCCGGCTGGGGCAGTGGCTGATGGCTGGGACAGTACCAGAGAAAATGCAGAGCTGAGTGACACCTGGAGCTGGGAGAGGAGATGGGCCATGACTGTCAGTGACCTAGATAGACTCTGGATTGGTCAGAGAGCTGGTCTGAGTAGAAAGCCCTGTGCCTGTGAGGAACAGCAGACCACACCCAAGGACCTTGCATGAATGCACATTGACCTCGAATGCACAGGATCCTCGCGGGCTCAGTGGCTGGACCAGTGAGGAGAGATGAGTGGGGGCACAATCCGCTCCCACTCAGTACAACTCATGGACTGATGAAAGGGGCTCAAAGCCAGGTGGGTTATCTGTTTCAGACTGGCAAAAGTGCACAGAGTGGACAGTGAGGGCCACATAGGGCTCTGAGGGCATTAGCTGGAAAGGGCACTTGTGATTATTGTTTTCCAGACTGAGCCTACTTCCTTGTGGAACCACAGGAAAGAAAAACATGGAGCCCAGCTCCCTCTGCCTGCGGGAAACTAGAAGGTCTCTAAAACCAGCTGGGTAGGCTTAACAATCAGTAAGATGCTCCCCGCCCTACCCCACAAGAGTAAGACAGTAAGATCTGGAGCTGAGAGAAAAACAGAGACAGATCCAGAAAGAAGTCAGAAGGTGATCACCAACAGCTGAGGCAAATTTTCACTTTGCTCTTCATCAAAACTTGCCTGTTTTATTTTTTGAATTTCTTTCCTTCTTTTCATTTATTTAGGTCTTTTTAGTTTGTTTTTATCAGTTATTTTTTATTCTCCCTTTCATATTGCATTTTAATTTTTCTTCTTTCCCTTCTCTTGTTTTCCAAATAATGCAGTAGTCTTTTTTTCTTTTAATTCTTTTTATTCAGGTTATATATTTTTCATGACATTATTGTTATTCCAAATGCCACGCAGCACCCTTTCCCAGTCTTAATCCATTTAACCAACTTCATGAGCTTTAGAACTCTTGTGAACTTTATATTTTCTCAAACTATGACACATTTCTATCTCTGACTCTCACTATTTCTCTTCCATCTCACATCACATAAGTGCTCTTCTTTCTTAAGTCAGCTCACATTCTTTTTCCCCCTCTGATAAGATTTATTTCTTTTCCAGCTTTTATAAACAGTGGCTATTTGGGTGAAATACCAGTTATTACTGTATTTCTCCAAAGGAAATGCTATTTGTTCACTATTTGTTTGTACTTGAAATCCCACAGAATTCTCTCCCCCGTCTTACTCCCTTTTACCTAGCCCCTACCCCTCATCAGTTGGGTGAGGAATTTTATTTCATTGTTTTCACTCTCCCTCCCTCGCCCAGTCTGGGTTTTACTTCTTACTTCTATTAGTTTG
>PVKU01013181.1:0-30465 GCA_004027475.1 Anoura caudifer | reverse complement strand
AAAAAAAAAAAAAAAAGAAGGAAATCTTATCTTTTGCAAGAGCATGGGTGAACCAGGACAGTACTATGTTAAGTGGAATAAGACACTCATAGAAAGACAAATACCATACAATTTCACTTATATGTGGAATCCAATAAACCAAATAAATAAACAAAGTAGAAACAGACTCATAGATACAGAAAACAGCCTGCAAGCTGTCAGACAGGAGAGAGGTTGAGGGCTGGGTGAAAAAGGTGAAGGAATTAAGTAAAAAAAACTCAGATATAGACAACAGTATGATTACAAGAGAGAAAGGGAGAGGTACAAGAGGGTAAAAGGGGTCAAAAAAAGACTTGACTTAAGAACAACAATTAAAAAAATAAAAATAAAAAAATGTTTTAAAAGACTTGACTTTGGATGGTGAACACACAATACAATATATAGATGATGTATTACATAACTGTACACTTAAACCCATATAATTTTATTTATTTTTTATTTTACTTTATTTTTTATCTTTAGAGGGAAAGGGAAGGAGAGAGGGAGAAAAATATCAACGTGTGGTTGCCTCTCATGTGTCCCCTGCCAGGAACTGGCCTGCAACCCAGGCATGTGCCCTGACTGGGAATCAAACCACGATCCTTTGGTTCACAGGCTCAATCCACTGAGCTACACCAGCCAGGGCTAAACCCCATATAATTTTATTAACCAATGTCACTCCCCCCATAAATTTAATTTTAAAAAATTTTAAAGAAAGCTGAAAAAATTTGTCTTCATTCTGCAAAAAATACCAAGATGGCTGGGTGGACTTCTAACTGTCACTGAGTGACTAGTTAAAAACACTCTTTGTCCCCTAAACAACTATAAAACTGAACAAAATTGTCAAAAACCAACATTTCAATATACCTAGACTTCCGGCCAAGATGGAGGCATAGGTAGACACATTTTGCCCCCTCGCACAACCAAAAGAACAACAAATTTTAAAACAAAAAATAACCAGACCTGCCAGAAAGTCAAACTGTATGGAAGTCCGACAACCAAGGAGTTAAACATTCATTCAGACTGGTAGGTAGGGCGAGTACAGGCAGCCAGGGCAGCGGCTAGAGGACTGGGTAGATGAGGTGGCAGCTGGCAGACTGGGAGATCCCACATTTGCATGTGGATAAACCAGAAGAAACAACTCAGAAGCAAGACAGACTGCACAACGCAGGGTTCCAGCATAGGGAAATAAAGCCTCAAAACTTCTAGCGGTAAAACTACCCTTTGGGACAGCATGGATGGGTCTGAAGAGCATTATGCTAAGTGAAATAAGCCAGGCAGTGAAAGACAAATACCATATGATCTCACCTATAAATGGAACCTAATCAACAAAACAAACAAGCAAGCAAAATATAACCAGAGACATTGAAATAAAGAACAAACTGACAGTAACCAGAGGGGAGGTGGGAGGGGATGATGCGGGGGAAGGGGGAAGGGTTTTCAGGAACATGTATAAAGGACACACGGACAAAACAAAAGGGTGATAGGATCAAGGGTGGGAAGTGGGGATGGCTGGGATGGGGGGGGCAGTGGTGGGAGGAAAATGAAGACAACTATACTTGAAGAACAACAAAAAATGTAGGAAAAAAAAAAACCCTGTGGGGGTTGCGGCAGCCGGACAAATTCCCAGACTCACAGGAGTTAGTTGGAGAGACCAACAGGGTCCTAGAATGCACACAAACCCAACCACCTAGGAATCAGTACCAGAAGGTCCCAATTTGCTTGTGGGTAGCAGGGGAAAGTGACTGAAAGCCAGCTGAGAGCTGAGTAAGCCACACTGTTTACTCTTAGACCCCTCCCCCACATACACAGTGACAAGGGTTGCCTGGCCCTGGCAAATACCTAAGGTTCAAGGTTTCATCCCTTACTACCTAAGAGTGTGCCAAGACAAAAAAATAGACAAAAAAAAAAAAAAAAATATGGCCCAAATAAAAGAACAGATCAAAGCTCCAAAAAACAGAACTAAGTGATGAAGAGATAGCCAACCTATCAGATGCAGAGTTCAAAACACTGATAGTCAGGATACTCACAGAATTAGTTGACTATGGTCACAAAATAGAAGAAAAAGTGAAGTCTATACAAATTGAAATAAAGAAAAATATACAGGGAACCAACAGTTAAGGGAAGGAAACCAGAAGTCAAATCAATGGTTTGGAACAAATGGAAGAAAGAAACATTCCACCAGAACAGAATAAAGAAACAAGAATTTTAAAAAAAATGAGCAGAGGCTCAGGAACCTCTGGGACATCATTAAATGTTCTAATATCTGGATCATAGGGGTGCAGGGAGGAGAAGAAGAAGAGCAAGAAATGGAAACCTTATATGAAAAAATAATGAAGGAGAACTTCTCTAATCTGGCAAAGGAAATAGACTTCTAGGAAGTCCAGGAAGCTCGGAGACTACCAAGGAAGTTGGACCCAAGGAAGAACACACCAAGGCACATCATAATTATACTACCCAAGATGAAAGAGAAGGAGAGAATCTTAAAAGCAACAAGAGAAAAGGAGACAGTTATCTACAAAGGAGTTCCCATAAGACAATCAGGTGACTTCTCAAAGAAACCTTACAGGAAAGAAGGGACTAGAAAGAAGTATTTGAAGTCATGAGAGGCAAGGACCTACATCCAAGAACTCTACACAGCAAAGCTATCATTTAGAATGGAAGGGCAGATAAAGTGCTTCCAAGATAAGGTCAAGTTAAAAGAGTTCATCATCACCGAGCCCTTATTATATGAAATGTTAAAGAGACTTATCTAAGAAAAAGGAGATAAAAACTATGAACAGTAAAATGATGACAAACTCACAACAATCAACAACTGAACCTAAAAAAAAAACAAAAATAAACTAAGCAAACAATTAGAACAAGAAAAGATTCACAGAAATACAGATCACACAGAGAGTTATCAGCAGGGAAGGGGAGAAGAAAAAATGGTGGGAAGGTACAGGGAATAAGAAGCATAAATGGTAGGTAAAAAATAGACAGGGGGAGATTAAAAATGGTATAGGAAATGGAGAAGCCAAAGAACTCTATGTATGTGCCATGGATATGAACTGGGGCATGGCAGGGGAATGCTAAAGAAAGTGGGGTGCAGGAAGGGGATATAAAGGGGAAGGAAAAAATGGAACAATTGTAATAACATAATCAATAAAATATACTTTAAAAAAAAGAAACAAACACAAGGAGGCTGCCAAAATGAGGAGACAAACATGGACCAAATGAAAGAACAGATCAAAACTCCAGAAAAAGAGCTAGATGAAATGGAGGTAAACAATCTATCAGAAGCAGAGTTCAAAATACTGGTTGTGAGGATGCTCAAGGAACTTAGTGAGGACCTCAGCAACATAAAAAATATCCTGTGAGAAATGAAGGATACACTAATTGAAATAAAGAACAACTTACAGGGAAACAACAGTAGAATGTATGAAGCTGAAAATCAAATGAATGTTTTGGAACATAAGGAAGCAAAAAACCATGCCAAACAACAAGTAGAAAAAAGAATCCAAAAAAATGAGGATAGTATAAACACCCTTTAGGATAATTTTAAGAGGTCCAACATTTGCCTCATAGAGATGCCTGAAGGAGAAAAGAAATAGCAAGAAATTTGAAATCTATCTGAAAAAAACAGTGAAAGAATATTTCCCTAATTGGGGAAAGGAAATAGACATGCAAGTTCAGGAAGTGCAGAGTCCCAATATTGCTGTAGAACGGGGAACGGGGCATGAGGGAATAAAGGGGAGAAAAAAATGGGACTACAGTAATAGCATAATCAATAAAATATACTAAAAACAGAATAACAACAACCAAAAAATAAAAATAAATAAACAAGTAGAATGTATGGTTTAACAATGCAAAAAGTGCTATGAAGGAAAACAAAGCAGAGAAGCACAATAATAAATACAATTTTAAATAACGAGTTCAGCAGAAGTCCTCAGTGAAACTTTATTTGAGGGAAAAGCCAGAAAATATGAAGAATACAAACAATACAGAAAAAAAGGAATTGTGGTATAAATATACACATAAGGAAACATTACTCAGTCATAAAAAGAGAATGGTATCTCACTATTTGCAACAACATGAATGGACCTAGAGGGCATTTAGCCATGTGAAATAAGCCTGACTGAGAAAGACAAATACCATGTGATCTTTCTTACATGTGGTATCTAAAAATATACACATATTTTTTTTAAAAAACCACTAAGCTCATAGATACAGAAAACAGATACATGGTTGCCAGAGGTGGAAGCTGAGGGTAAGAGAAATGAGGGAACTTTAATTTTTTTGTTTAAATAAACTGAATAAAAATAAATAAAATTTTAAACCTATCGATATGTTATCTAAAGAACCTCACCTTAGATATGACAACACAAAGAGGTTGAGAGTAAAAGCATGGAAAAAAGATATTCTAGCCAAAGAGTAACCAGAATAGAGCCATGGTGGCTACATTTAATGCCAGACAAAATAGACTTTAAATGAAAGATAGATACAAGAGACAAAGACAGGTATACATTTATAAAAACTTCAATCACTAAAAAAAATAACAATCACAAAAATACAGGGTCTAGCACAAATAATGCACCTTTTTCATTACAAAGTCTTTCATTACAAAATCATAAGCATAATTCATGTTGTTGCAATTTCTATAAGATAGTAATATCACACTCACATACATCATATGACATTTTAGGTGAAATGTTCAAATTAAAACTATAAATTAGTACACCCAAATTATTACCCTAGCAACCACACTCAAGCAGGCATTACTTCTGCCAGACCCTGTATACTCACCTAACCAAAGAGTCTAAACATATATGAAGGAAAAATTGACTGAATTGAAAGAAGAAACAGAGAGATGTACAATAATAGCTACACTTCAACACCCTGCTTCCAATAGCAGATAGAACAACCAGAGAAATCAGTAAGGAAATATGGACCTGAATACTATAAACTAGTATTCACTAGTATAATGAACATCTACACAACACTGCTCCCAACAAGAACAGAACACACATTCTTTTCAAGTGCACATGAACATTCTCTAGGAGACAACATATGTTAGGCCACAAAATAAGTCTTAGTAAATTTCAAATGATTGATATCATACAAAGTATCTCTTCCAATCACGATGGAATCAAACTAATGTAAGAAACTGAAAAATTCACAAAAATATTGAAATTATTCAAAATACTCCTAAATAACCAAGCAACAGGTGAAAGAAAATATTACAAAGAAAAAAATCCCATTTGCTATAGCTACAAAAAAATAAAGTACCTAGGAATAAATTTAACCAAAGAGGTAAAAGACCTATACTCAGAAAACTACAGAACTACAGAAAGACATTGAAGAAGATACAAATAAATGGAAGCATATACCCTGTTCACAGATTGGAATAATTAACATCATTAAAATGTCCATACTACTCAAAGCAATCTATAGATTCAACACAATCTCTCTTACAATACCAATGGCATAGTTCACTGATCTAAAACAAATACTCCAAAAATGTACATAGAACCAAAAGAGACTCTGAATAGCCACAGCAATCTTGAGAAAGAAGAACAAAGTTGGAGGGATCACAATACCTCATATAAAACTATACTACAAGGTCACTATAATCAAAACAGTCTGGCACTGGAATAAGAACACATCCATAGATCAATGGAACAGAACAGAAAGCCCAGAAATAAACCCATTGACTCTATGGTAAATTAATATTTGACAAAAAGGACAAGAGCATACAACGTAGTAAAAATAGTCTCTTCAATAAACAGTGTTGAGAGAACTGGATTGGTACATGCAAAAAAAGGAAACTAGACCACCAACTTACACCATTCATCAGAATAAACTAAAAATGGATAAAAGACAAATATAAGTTGTAATACATAAATTGCTAGCAGGCTTTCCAGCTGGCACCAAGCCACAGGCATCTCTCAAGACAACTGGCACAAGCACGACAAGACCAGGGGCAAGAGGAAGCCCTGCCACAAGAAGCGAAAATATGAACTGGGGCACCCTGCTGCCAACATTAAGATTGGCCCCCAACACATACGCACAGTTTGTGTGTGAGGAGGCAATAAGAAGTACCGAGCCTTGAGACTGGATGTGAGCAACTTCTCCTGGGGCTCAGGGTATTGTACATGCAAAACAAGAATTACTGATGTTGTCTACAATACATCCAACAACAAACTGGTCCATACCAAGACCCTAGTAAAGAACTGTATCATGCTCATTGACAGCACACCGTACCAACAGTGGTACTAATCCCACTATTCACTGCACCTGGGCCGCAAGAAGGAGGCCAAGTTGACTCCTGAGGAGGAAGAGATTTTAAACAAAAAGTGATCTAAGAAAATTCAGAAGAAATATGATGAAAGGAAAAAGAATGCCAAAATCATCAGCCTTCTGAAGGAGCAGTTCCAGCAGGGCAAGCTTCTTGCATCCATCGCTTCCAGACCAGGCCAGTGTGACTGAGCAGACGGCTGTGTGCTAGAAGGCAAGGAGATGGAGTTCTGTCTGAGGAAAACTAAGGCCCAGAAAGGCACATAAATCCTACTCCCTCCTTTCTTTAAACCTCACGTTTAAAAAAAACAAAAGGCACATGTAATAAAGGTGCTCATTCTAGGATTTTTTTTTTTAAAAAGTGCTAGCAGAAAATAGAGGCAATAAAATTTCATATATCCCATGTAGCAATATTTTTGCTAATATATCTCCTAGGGCAAGGGAAACAAAGGAAAAAATAAACAAATGGAACTATATCATATTAAAAAGCTTCTACAAAGAAACCATCATCAAAATGAAGAGAGAACTAATGGTGTAGCAGAACATACTTCTCAATGATACATCAGACAAGGGTTTAATCTCCAAAATATATGACAACTCATACAACTCAATGCCAGAAAGACAAACAACCCAATTAAGAAATGGGCAAAGGGAATTCCAGCCAAGATGGAGGCATAGGTGGACACACTGTGCCTCCTCACACAACCAAAATTAAGGACAACAAAGATTTAGAAACAAGAAAACAACAAGAACGGACAGAAAATTGAACTGTACGGAAGTCCAACAACCATTCATCCAGACCGGTAAGAGCGGTGGAATGGTGGCAGGAAAAAGCAGAGGTTGGCGGACCCTTGCACGCAGGCAGCAGTAGCTAGCAGACCTCAGGCGCACAGGCAGCGACTAGCGGACCATGGGCATGGGGTAGCAACAGTGCAGACCCAGCGAGGCCGCAAAAGGCAGCTGGCTGACAAAGCAGTCCCACATTTGCGCGCAGATAATCCAGGCACAGGGGAAGCGGCGGAATGGACTGGAATCCCAGGGAGAGAGGAGCAAGTGCTATTGTTCCCTCTCTGACCACGCCCCCACATACAGCGTCACTACCAAGCGACTGGGCTGCCCCACCCTGGGGAACAGCTAAGGCTCTGCCCTTATATGTAACAGCTGCGACCAGACCAAAAAAAAAAAAAAAAAAAAAGTCTCAAACGGGAGAACAAATCAAAGCCCCACAGCCAATTCATCTAAGTGACCAAGAGATACCCAACCTATCAGATGCACATTTCAAAGCCCTGATGATCAGGATGCTCACAGAACTGGTTGACTTTGCTCACAAACTAGATGAAAAAATGAAGGCTACACTAAGTGAAATGAAGGAAAATGCACAGGAACCAAAAGAGATGGGAGGAAAACTAGAACTCAAATCAATGGAGTGGACCAGAAGGAAGAAAGAAACAACCAAATAGGAAACAAGGAAGAAATGAGAATTCAAAAAAATGAGGAAAAGCTTAGGAATCTCCAGGACATCTTTAAATGTCCCAACATCTGAATTATAAAGGTACCAGAAGGGTAAGAAGGAGAGCAACAAGTGGAAAACTTATATGAACAAATAATAAAGGATAACTTCCCCACTCTGGCAAAGAAAATAGACTTCCAGGAAGTTCAGGAAGCTCAGACAGTCCCAAAGAAAGTGGACCCAAGGAGGAACACACCAAGGCACATCATAAATACATTAGCCAAGATTCAAATGAAGGAGAGAATCCTAGATGCAGCAAGACATAAGGAGATAGTTACCTACAAAGGAGTTCCCATCAGACTGTCAGCTGATTTATCAAAAGAGACCTCACAGGCAAGAAGGGGCTAGAAAGAAGTATTCCAAGTCATGAAAGTCAAGGACCTACATCCAACATTGCTATCCAGCAAAGCTGTCATTTAGAATGGAAGGGAAGATAAAGTGCTTCTCAGACAAGGTCAAGTTAAAGGAGTTCATCATCACCAAGCCCTTATTATATGAAATGTTAAAGGGACTTCTCTAAGAAAAAGAAGATAAAAAATAGGACAGTAAAAAAAACAGCAAACTCAGATAGTAACAACCACACCTAAAACAAAAGCAAACTAGCCAAATAACTACAACATGAACAGAAACACAGAAATGGAGATCACATGGAGGGTTAGCAACAGGGGAGTGGGAGGAGCAGAGAGGGGGAAAAGGTACAGAGAATAAGTAGCATAGACAGTAGGTAGAAAATAGACAGGGGGAGGGCAAGAATAGTGTGGGAAATGTAGAAGCTAAAGAACTTATGACACATGGACATGAACTAAAGGGGGGAATGTGGGTGGGAGGGGGTGTGCAGGGTGGAAGGGAATGATGGGGGAGAAATGGGACAACTGTAACAGCATAATCAATAAAATATATTTTAAAAAAAGAAGAAAAAAGAAATGGGCAAAGGACCTGAATAGATACTTTTCCAAGGAAGACATACAGATGGCCCATAGATATATTAAAAGATGCTCAACATCACTAGCCATCAGAGAGATGCAAATTAAAACCACAATGAGATACCACTTCACACCTGTCAGAATGGCAATCATTAATAAATCAACAAACAACAAGTGCTGGTGAGGATGTGGAGAAAAAGGAACCCTAGTGCACTGTTAGTGGGAATGCAGGCTTTTGCAGTCACTGTGTAAAACAGAATGGAATCTCCACAAGAAAATAAAAATGGAACTACCTTTTCACCTAGTGATTCCACTGCTGGGAATATACCCTAAGGAAGTGAAAAACCAATTCAAAAGAACTTGTGTACCACTACATTGACAGCAGCACTATTTACAATAGCCAAATGCTAGAAACAACGTAAGTGCCCATCAGTAGATGAATGGATTAAAAAACAGTGGTCCAGGGACTTCTGGTCAAGATGGCAGCATAGGCAGAAATGGCTTACCTCTTCATACAACCACAGCAAAATGACAACCAAAATGACAAAATATAGAACAACCATCACTCAGAATCATCACATATCAAGGTGAATAGAAGTCTCATATCTACAGAATTAAAGAAACCACATTCATCCAGGCTGGCAGGAGAGACACAGACGTGGAAAAGGCTGGTCCCGCATCCACCTGTGATGGATAAAAAGTCAGGAGGGACAACTCAAGAGCAAGGAGTCCCAGTCCCACACTAAGACACCCAGCCCAGGATTCCAGTGCTAAGAAGGTAAGTCCCCAAAATATCTGGCTGCAAAAAACAGCGGGGATTGAGTCAGTGGAAGAAACTTCTGGAGCCCCAAGCAGTTCCTCTTAAAGAAACCACACACAGACTCACCTTTTCAGACTCACTCCCTCTGAGCTCCAGCACCAAAGTAGCTCTTGAAAGGCACCAGTGGCACACAGGGAAAAACTGCAAGTCTAGCATCAGTCACAGCAGAATCCATTGTCCCTTTTCTAAACCCTCCCCCCACAGAGCTGGCAAGTTGATGCCATATCTGACTCCATCAACTTGGCTAACACTGCCCCAAGGTGACTAACAATTACCTTGGAGATGCCCAGAGACTCTACCCCACCCAACTTGCAGACCCACCAAAGTTGCTTTTTCCATACAAATGGCTGGTCTTGACTCATGCTTCACATCTTCCTAAATCCTATCAAACAAGCAACAGCTGGCCTCATTGAGCCCCACACCCAGCTCAAGCAGCCCCCAGCCTAGATTCACAGCTTGGCTTTGCCTGGGAATCTACAATGCCAGCACAAGTAGTGGACATCTCAGACTGCTCTATACTCATGCAGTGTGGCCATGGGTAGAAGAACACAGGTTGGGGCTGATCTTGGTCTGCCACACCTGGGAGATCCCAGAAACTGCACACACAGTGGACACCATTATTCTGCCCCTGCACAGCTGATCCTCAACAATGGGTATGGGCACGAAAAATGGTGGCATTGCCTGAAGGAGTGATGGGTGCTGGATGGAGGGGGATGTAGGGGGAAAAATCAGGGCAAATGTAATAGCATAATCAATAATATATAATTTTAAAATACCATGGTACACTTACACAGTGGAATACTATGCAGCTGAAAGAGAAAAGGAACTCCTACCTTTTGTGACAGCATGGATAAAACTGGAGAATATTATTCTAAGTGAAATAAACCAGTCAGTGAAAGACAAATACCATATGATCTCACCTAGAAGAGGAATCTAATGAATAAAATAAAGTAACAAGCAAACTAGAACCAGAGACATGGAAACATGACAGCAGCCAGAAGGGATGTGGGAGGGGGATAATGGTGGAAAGAACAGGAAGGGACTAGTCAAAGAACATATATGAATGACCCAAGGACATTGGCAATGGTGTGGGTTGACTGTGGGAGCAAGGGGAAGGTTGGGCAGAGGAAAACAAAGTGGGAAAAATTGTGACAACTGTAATATAATGATAATTTTTTAAAAAATACTTTGAGACTGCCGGCCAAGATGGAGGCGTAGCTAGACATGCTGTGCCTCCTCTCACAACCAAGATTAAGGACAACAAAAATACAGAACCAATAAAATAAAAAGGAAAAACCCAACCAGGACAGAGAGAAAATTGAATTGTTCAGGAGTCAGACAACAACAATTCACCCAGACCAGTAAGAGAGGCGGAGTCAGCGGCTGGCGGAGTCTGGAGCTGGCAGAGTCTGAATGTGGTGGGATAAGCTGGTGGTGGTCCCGGCACGCCATCACTCCAGGCACACAGGCGGTGGTGTGCGAAACGCAAGGAGGCCAAGAGGGGAGCACAAGGCAGCGGACCATGGACAAACATTCGCACACAGATAAACCAGGCGAAAACGGGCAGCAAGACATACTGTACGACACAGGGCCCCAGCACCGGGAAGTGAAGCCTAAAAGCACCGATTGAAAATATTTGTAGGGGCTGAGGTGCTGGGAGGGAGTCCCAGCCTCACAGGAGTTCGTTGGGGAGACCCACGGGGTCCTGGAGCATGCGCAGGCCCACTCACCCGGGAATCAGCACCAGAGGGGTCCAGTTTGCTTGGGGGAAGCGGCGGAAGTGACTGAAATCTGGCAGAGTGGAGCAAGCTCCATTGTTCCCTCTTGGACCCCGCCCCCACGTCCAGCATCACAACCCAGCGACTAGGCTGCCCCACTCTGGTGAACGCTTAAGGCTCTGCCCCTCACTACTTAACAGCCCGACCAAAACAAAAAACAAAAAACAAGGATGGCTCAAAACGGAGAACAGACCAGAGCACCGGAGCTAATTCATCTGAGCAACCAGTAGGTGGTCAACCTATTAGATGCGGAGCTCATAGCACTGGTAGCTAACCTATCAGAAGCACAGTTCAAAGCTCTGGTGATTAGGAAACTCACAGAACTGGTTGATATTGGTTGCAAATTAGAGGAACAAATGGAGGCTACAATAAGTGAAATGAAGAAAAACACACAGGGAACCAATAGTGATGGGAGGAAAACTGGGACTCAAATCAATGGAGTGGACCAGAAGGAAGAAACAAACAACCAAACAGAAAAGAATGAAGAAACGAGAATTCAAAAAAATGAGGAGAGGCTTAGGAACCTCCAGGACATCTTTAAATGTCCCAACATCTGAATTATAGGGGTACCAGAAGAGGAAGAGGAAGAGCAACAAGTGGAAAATTTATTTGAACAAATAATAAAGGAGAACCTCCCCAATCTGGCAAAGGAAATAGACTTCCAGGAAGTCCAGGAAGTTCAGAGAGTCCCAAAGAAGTTGGACCCAAGGAGGAACACACCAAGGCACATCATAATTACATTAGGCAAGATTCAAATGAAGGAGAGAATTCTAGAAGCAGCAAGGGATAAGGGCACAGTCACCTACAAAGAAGTTCCCATCAGATTGTCAGCTGATTTCTCAAGAGACCTTGCAGGCAAGAAGGGGCTGGAAAGAAGTATTCCAAGTCATGAAAGCAAGGACCTATATCCAACATTGCTCTATCAAGCAAAGCTGTCATTTAGAATGGAAGGGAAGATAAAGTGCTTCTCAGACAAGGTCAAGTTCAAGGAGTTCATCATCACCAAGCCCTTATTATATGAAATGTTAAAGGGACTTATCTAAGAAGAAGAAGATACAAAATATGACAGTAAAAAGACAGCAAACTCACAGATATTAACAAACACACCTAAAACAAAAGCAAACTCAGCAAACTGCTAGACCAGGAGCAGGAACACAGAAACGGAGATCACATGAAGGTTTTGCAACAGGGGAGTGGGAGGAGCAGAGAGGGGGAAAAGGTACAGAGAATAAGTAGCCTAGACAGTTGGTAGAACATAGACGGGGGAGGGCAATAATAGTGTGGGAAATGTAGAAGCTAAAGAACTTATGACACATGGACATGAACTGAAGGTGGGGAATGTGGGTGGGAGGGGGTGTGAAGGGTGGAGGGGAATGATGGGGGAGAAACAGGACAACTGTAATAGCATAATCAATAAAATATAATTTTAAAAAATTACTTTGAGATCAATGTTTTGGTAACGTACCAAAACTGAAGGTATGCAGTGAAAGCACAGCTAAGAGGAAAACTTAAAGCTCTAAATGCACATATTAAAAGAAAAATCTTAAAATTATCTAACTTTCCACCTCAAGAAACTAGAACAAGTAAAATAAAGCAAACAAAAAAAAAAGAAATAAAAGTAAAAGCGGAAGTATGTGAAACAGAATCTAAAGACAACAGAGAAAAACTAAAACCAAAAACTGTCCCTGGCTGGTGTGGCTCAGTGGATTGAGTGTCGGACCATGAAGCACAGGTTCACCAGTTTGATTCCTAGTCAGGGTACAAGCCTTGGTTGCAGGCCAGGTACCCAGTATGGGGCTCACGAGAGGCAACCACACATTGATGTTTCTCCCCCTCTCTTTTTCCTTCCCTCCCTCTCTCTCTAAAAATAAAAAAAAAAAAATTACAATTTTTAAAGAAAAACAAAAATTGGTTCTTGAAAAGACCATAAAAATTTACAAACCTTTATACCGACTAACAAGAAAAAATCATATTACTAAAGTAAGAAATGAGAAGAGACATAACTACAGAAATAAAAATTATAAGAAAATAACAAACAACTGTATGGCAATAAATAAGGTAACTTAGATGAAATTAACTAATTGCTATATAAACAGAAACTACTGAAACAGAATCAAGAAGAAACTGAAAATCTGATAAACCTGTAACAAATAAAGATATTAAATCAGTAATCAAAAAGAAAGAAAAACTACCTACAAAAACAAGTAAGGGCCCAGACTGCTTCATTGATGATTTTGTTAAACATTTAAAGAAAAATTAATGTCAATCTTTGACAAATTCTTCACAAAACACTGAAGAGGCAGCAACACTTCCAACTCCTTCCATGAGGCCATAATTATGATACCAAAACCAGCCAAAGGTATCACAAGACTCAATAAAACTGGGGGGTAGATTCACAGCAGCAAAAAAATTATGGAAGAAAAGAAATTCATCACAAAAACAGATATATTTGGCCCTGATTGGTGTGGTTCAGCAGGTTGAGTGTCATCCTGCAGGCCCAGGGGTCACTAGTTTGATTCCTGGTCAGGGTACATGCTTGGGTTATGGCTCAGGTCCCCATTTGGGGGCATGGTTGGGGGGTATGCAAAAGACAGCTGATCTATGTTTCTCTCTCACATCAATGTTTCTCTCCTTCCCTTTCTCCCATTCTTCCCCTCTAAAAATAGTCTTTTTTTTCTTTTAAAATCTTTTTTAAAAAAGAAATGTTATTAATATAGATTTAAAGGTACTCAATAAAATACAAGCAAACAAAATCCAGCAACTTACTAAAATTATACACCATGACCAAGAGTGATTTATCACAGAAATACAAAGTGAGTTCAACATCCAAAAATCAATTAATGTAATACAGAATAAAGTTCAAAAAGGCAAAAACCACATAATTATCTTATAAATGCAGAAAAAGCCTTTGACAAAATTAAACACCCTTGCATGATAAAAGAAAAAAAAAACTTAACAAACAAAAGAAAAGGTAACTTCCTCAACCTGAGAAAGGGCATCTACTAACATCATACCTAATGGTGAAAGAATGAATGCTTTCCCCCCAAGTTTAGGAACAAGACAAGGGCATCCATTCTTATGCTCTTATTTAACATTATACCGCATGTTCTAACCAGGGGAATTAAGCAAAAATAAATAAAAGGCACTCAGATTAGAAAGGAACAAATGTAACTATCTATATTTGCAGAAGACATGATCATGTATGGTATATAGGGAAAAAAACTATGAAATTCACACACAAAAATTTTAGAGCTAATAAACAAGTTCAGCAAGGTTATAAGATCAATACATAAAAATCAGTTGTGTTCCTACACTTGCAAAGAACCCAAAAAGGAAGTTAACAAAACAATTCCAGGACTTTTGATCAAGATGAAGACGTAGATAAACACCTCACCTCCTCACACAACCGCAACAAAATTACAACTAAACTGTAGAAAACTATCACTCGGAACCAACAGAAATCACATTGAATGGTAAGCCCAACAACTAGAGAATTAAAGAAACTACCACAACATCCATCCAGACTGGTATGGTACAGTGGGCACAGACATGGGTGGGGAAGGCCCCATATCCATGTGTGGTGAATAAAAATTCAGGAGGGATATTGAGGGAATGAGGAGACCCAGTCCCACACCAGGCCCCCCATCCTAGGATTCCAATGCCAGGAAGGTAAGTCCCCATAACTTCTGGCTGCAGAAACCAGTGGGGATTGAGTCACTGGAAGAAACTGTTGGGAGTCCGAAAAGGTTCCCTTTAAGGAACCCACACATGGACTTACTTAGACTCACACCCTCTGATCTCCAGCACCACAGTACCAGCTTGAAAGGCACCAGTGGCATATGGGGAGGAACTGAATTGTCTGGCATTACGGTGAGAGCTGAGGGGCAGCTTTCTCCCAGACAGAAGGGCAGAGGCCATTGTCCCTTTTCTGCACCCTCCCCACAAAAGCCATAGAACTGGCAGGCGGGTACCTGGGTGCCTTACTGGAGACTCTATCAACCTGGCTATCATTGTTGCCCTCCTGTGGAGATCCCCTGAGGCTTTATCCCACCCAATGACTTTTCCATATGAATGGCTGGTCTTGGTTCTTGCTTCACAACTTCCTCACTCCTCTCAAACGAGCAACAGTCGTGAGTCTCCAGTTCCATGCCTATTGCTAAGTGGTCCAAGACCCAGCACTAGCAGCAGTCATCCTAGGTTCACAGCTTGGCTTCACCTGGGAATCTCCAAGCTTAATATAAATACCAGCCATCTGCAGATTACTTTATAGCTCTTGCAGGGTGGCCTGGGGCAGGACACAGGTAGGGGTTGCCCTAGACTGCACAACGCGGGAAACCCCAGAACCTACACAACAGTGGACAGCTACAGACCATGTCAGAGCAACACCGCCCCGTGCCTGCATAGCTGATCCTCCATGGAGAGCAGAGGTTGATGGTCAGCGGTCACAGCTAGTCCTTGCAGCTGACCAGCCTGTGCAAATCCCTCCCATTGACCTACCAACAGCAATCAAGGATCAACTACAAGAGGAAGGTGTAGCTCAGTCCACAATGAGGACACATTTTGAGTACCATGCTTGGGTGATAGGGAAGGCTGTGCCACTGGACCCCACAGGACACCTACTACATTATGCCATGCTACCAAGACATGGAGTCAAAGCAGCTCTACTTAATACATAGAAACAAACAAAGGGAGACCACCAAAACAAGAAGACAAGGAAACATGGCCCAACTGAAAGAACAGATCAAAACTCCAGAAAAAGAGCTAAAGGAAATGGAGATAAGCAATCCACCAGATGCAGAGTTTAAAACACTGGTTATAGGATGCTCAAGGAAATAACTGAAGACCTCAACAGCATAAAACAGATCCAGTCGGAAACTAAGCTTCACTAATTGAAATAAAGAACAATTTACAGGGAAGCAGCAATAAAGTGGATGAAGCTGAGAACCAAATCAATAATTTGGAACATAAGGAAGCACAAAACAGCCATGCAGAACAACAAGGAGGAAAAAAACCCAAAGAAATTATGATAGTGTAAGGAGTTCAGGACAATTCAAGCATTCCAACATTTGCATAATAGAGGTGCCAGAAGGAGAGGAGAAACAGCAAGAAATTGGAAATCTATTTGAAAAAATAATGAAAGGAAACTTCCCTAATTTGGTGAAGGAAATAGACATGCAAATCCAGGAAGCAGAGAGAGTCCCAAACAAGATGGATACAAAGAGGCCCACTCAAAGACACATCATAATTAAAATGCCAAAGCTTAATGATATAGAATCTTAAAAGCACCAAGAGAAAAGCAGGTAGTTACCTACAGGGGAGTTCCCATAAGACTGTCAGCAGATTTCTCAAAAGAAACTTTGCAGGATAGAAGGGATTGGCAAGAAATGTTCAGTCATGAAAAGCAGGGACCTACAGCCAAGATTGCTCTACCCAGCAAAGCTATCATTTAGAATGGAAAGGCAGATAAAAATCTTTCCAGACAAGAAAAAAACTAAAGGAGTTCATCATCAACAAACCATTGTTATACGAAATGTTAAAAGGACTTACTTAAAAAAAATGAAGCTCAAAACTATGAACAAAAAAAAAATGGCAATAAATACATATATATCAACAGTTGAATCTAAAAAACAAACTAAGGCAACAAGGAGAACAGAGACAGAATCATGGATGTAGACAGCATTTTGATGGTTGCCAGATGGGAAGGAGATATGGGAGAATGGGTGAAGAGGTGAGTGGATTAAAAAGTACAAACAGGTAGTTACAGAATAGCCATGGGATGTAAAGCATAGTACAGGAAACGGAGCAGACCAAAAACTTATTTGCATAACCCATGGACATGAAAAATGGTGGGGGGAATGCCTGAGGGAGTAATGGGTGCTGGATGGAGGGGTTAGATACCCTCCCTGGCCGGATGGCTAGGTTGGTTGGAGAGTCATCCTGTACACCAAAAGGCTGCAGATTTGATTCCCAGTCAGGGCACATACTTAGGTTGTGGATTTGATTTAAAAACAAAACAAAGATATTCACTCTTTAGTATCTGCCGAAGGGTAATGAAAACATATGTTCACACAAATAGTTATACACAAATATTCACAGCAGCATTTTTGTTTGAAAAGTACAATTATTGTATTGTATAAATTTGTAATCACACATACTCTTGAATAAATAACAAAGTACACAATTATAATGCAACTGTCCATAGAGAGCTGATATGTCTCCTTCATAGTAATAGTTACACATTTTCTATGCTGCCAGCCTCCTCATCCCAAAGCCCCTTTTTAATTTATAGTTTATAGTATCTGATTCTTTATTGTTTATACCATCAACTCTTGAGTTCATCTTCTTATCCAGTAACTTACAAAAGATTCTTTATTTTACTTTTGGCCCCCACCTGACCAGCACTAGGTAGGTAATCTGCCCGATGGACCTCTGCCATCCCCTAAAGCAAACATAATCAATCTGCTTTTCGGCCTAGTATAACTTTCTTGTTCCTGCTCCCTAATGCCTATGAAAGTTTCCATTTTGTACAACTCCTTGCTGTTCTTGTCTTTTCACTACTGAATTCTACCAAACATTTACTTATACTTTTTATTCCCCTTCATCTTTTCCACCCATACCCCAAGCCCCCTTCCCTCTGGCAACCATCAATTTGTTCTGTTTTTATATGTCTGTTTTGCTTTGTTTGTTCATTTGTTTTGCTTTTTAGATTCCACATATGAGATCGTATGGTGTTTGTCTTTCTTTATCTGATTTATCCCACTTAGCACAGTAGCCTCTAGGTCCATCCATGTTGTCACATGGCAAAATTTCATTCTTTTCAATATTCCATTGTGTGTATGTGTGTATATAAATATATATATTTCTCATGTCCTTTTTACAATTCATCTATCGATGAACACCTAGGTTGCTTTCATATCTTGGCTGTTGTAAATAATGCTGCAATAAACACAGAGGTGCATGTATCTTTTCAAATTAGTGTTTTCATTTTCTTCAGATATATTACCAGAAATGAACTGCTGGGTCATATGGTAGTTCTATTTTTAAGTTTTTGAGAATCTCCATACTGTTTTCCATAGTGACTACAACAGTTTACAAGCCCACTAACAGTGCAAGAGCGTTTCCTTTTCTTCACATCATTGCCAACACTTGCTATTTGTTGAATTCTTTATATTAGCCATTCTGAAGGTGTGAAGTGGTATCTCATTGTGGTTTTGATTTTCACTTCCCCCAAAATTATCATATCCATATAACAGAATATCATTCATCAATAAAAAGGAATGAACCACTGATACAGAGTATAATATGACTGAACTTCAACAAACATTATGTGAAGTGAAAAGAGTCAGATGCATAAACCGTAGAGCGTGAGCTGACGGTGGTTGCCTTCAGCTGGGCAGGCATTAACTGCAAAGAGGCAGGAGGGATCTTTTTGGAAGGAAAGGTTCTGAAATTGGGTTGTGGCAATGGTTACACAACTCCCTACATTTACTAAAAATCATTGAACTGTATTCTTACAACAGATTGATTTTTATGGTATATATTGGGTTAGCCAAAAAATTAGTTTAGTTTTTTCCATAAAATAAAAGATACATTTTTCATTTTCACCACTAACTTTATTGATTTGGATATTTTGAATATGTCAGCTATCTCCTACCTGGTATAACATTGATTGTTCTCAATTAGTATCTCAATTTGATTGCTGTCAACTTCAACTGGTCTACAGGACCGTGGAGTATCGTCCAGCAAGAAATCTCCAGCATGAAACTTCACAAACTATTTTTTTAAGATTCTATTTATTTATTTTTAGAGAGAGGGGAAGGGAGGAAGAGAGGGAGAGAAACATCGATGTGTGAGAGATACACTGATCTGTTGCCTCTCGAATACCCCCAGCTGGGGACTCAGCCTGCAACCCAGGCTTGTGCCCAGACTGGGAATCGAACCAATAATCTATCAGCTCACAGGCTAGAACTCAATCCACTGAGCCACACCAGCCAGGGCACAAATCACTTTTGACACATTTAATCAGTCACAGCACCTTCTCAATACACTATAAAAATCTTTTTTTGCATTTCAGTTGCATTTTTACCTTTTTTGAAATAATAAAGCATGATATGCCAAAAATGTTGCATGATTTCTTCCATTTTCAATATTAAAATGGTTTCACAAAAATTCACCAATTTTGATAAGATTTTTTTTATATGCACACTGATATGACAGCTGTCACAATACAATCTAACAAAATTGTTTTGAATGAAGTTAAAGACAACTAAGGACTACTAGAGACATCTTACAGAAAAAAACCAAGCCAACTTTTTGGCCAACCCAATAAATTATATCTCAATAAAGCTGTTTTAAAAAAAATGTCAAGGTCATTAAAGACAAAAAAACTGAGGAACTGCTCCAAATTAAAGGAGATTAAAGAGATATGACAATTAGCAGAAGTACATATATACTGGACTGGATCCTAGCCAGTGAGGGAAAAAATAGCTGTAGTGAGCTTTATTAGGGTCATTTGATAAAAGCTGAATAAGGACCATGAATAAGAATAATACTAATGAATCAATGTTAAGTTTCCTGATTTTTATTATTATACCCTGATTTTACAAGAGAATGTCCTTTCTTAGGAAACATACTATGAAGGTTTTAAGAGATAAAGGAGGCACAATCTCCAATTCTCAAATGTTTCAGAATATAACATGTAAATATGTACATATGGAGAGAGAATGATAGAGCAAATGAGCAAAATGTAAACAACTAATGAATCTAGGTAATGAACATATAGGAATGCTTCATAATATTTTTGCAATTTTTCCGTAATGTTTGAAATTATATCAAAATAAGGTTATAAAAAATAATAAAAATAACAGTATAGGCGGAAAGAAGTGGGTGGGGATGTAGATACGACAAACAGCACTAGCAAGCAATTAATTAAGCAATATGGATCTTAAAGTTGCTAAAGCCTAACCCCTGGGGTGTGGGGGAAAAAAAAACCCACTGCCCCAGAGGAGTTAAACTAAATGATATTCTAAAATGTGGCGTTTTGCTGCCACTTCTCTTAGGGCCAGTCTAGCTCTCCTCCGTTTCTAACACAGGCATGACTTCCAGACTGGGGCCAAAGTAGGCCTTCCAGGCCTGAACTGTTCTAGCCAAGCCACCCAAAAAACTAATTCTCCCCAGAGGGTTATCCCAGAAGTTCAAGTTTAAAGATTAAAAAGTAGGTTTAAGATCTACAAAGTGGCTTCTCAACTAACACAAGTGCTCCCACAACTAGCAGAATATCTTACACAAAATAAACACACATTTTTCTCACCAATCCCAAAGGGCAATAGGCAAGGATAAAAACTCTCATAAGCCTGCAGGCCAGGGGATGACGAACAGCTGCCCTGATTATAAACAATGTCTGCCTGTCTCCTTCCTTCCTTCTCCCTCCTTCCTCCCCTCCCTGGAAATGCTGATCTGTCCATTTTCTCAAGTTTCCATCTGGCAGTATCTCTCCCCCTCTCCCCAATCTCCCTTACTACATCTCTCACAGTTTACTTCCTGCTATAAAAATCGCATTTATTTCTGTGTTTCTTTTCATTTCTTTCCCTTTAATTTAGTTGTGTATACCTGAAATGATGTTCACCAAATATTTCTGAATAGTAGGATTTGGGGTGATTTCTTTCTTCTTTGCATTATAGCCTGAACTTTGTATAACGACCTTCTTGTGTTTTAACCAAAAAATCAAAAGCCCTGCACTTTTTTAATTCCTAATTCTAGCAAATCGGTTCATTTGAACCTTTTACATTCTGTCACCCTTGCTTTTGAAAAAAAAAAAACATATATATAAGCAATTTTCCCTTATGATTGATTCTGAATTTTGTTTTCCCCTATGAGTGGCCCTCTATGGGAAAATTAAAAAACCTCCCTACATATTCTCTCCTGCTTTTCATCCACCCATCGTGCCACTGCTGCTAACGTAGAAAGAAGCCACAGAACAGACACAATGGTGCAGAGGACAATGAAATATAGAAAAGCTCTGATCAGGACACAGCTGAGAGAACTGAGCCCTGTGTTTTTTCCTTTCTATTCTCCATTGACAGGTTTCTCACCAGAAAGATGTCTGCATAACCAGCCAAAGATTCTACTCCCTCCTGGATCCGTGCTCCCCCAGAGTCATTCAGTCCAATCACTGGAGCCCCCACCGTCATGGCCTGGTCCATGATCTGAGACAGCAGAGAGATCTTCTGTGAGACAACTGATCCTGTTATCAACAACAGCATTTACAAAGCACCACAGTGTTTTCTGGACAATGTTCTGAGAGCACTTTTCAAAAACAGAGTAACACTGGCTTTATTCCCCATGATGACTGGGTAGATTCATAGAAGATAGAGAAGCAAGATATTTAAAGGGCTAAAGACCCCCAAACATGCAAGAGCCAAAGTACTTCCCCTTGGCTGGGGATAAGACTGCTCATGGCAACCATTTACAGAGCGACAGGCCCAGGCTCTAGCCATGTGCCACATAATGACATTTCAGTCAGTGATGGACCACATACACAACAGTGGTGCCATGAGATTATAATGAAGCTGAAAAATTCCTATTGCCTAGTGATGTCATAATTTTCTTAATTTGACAGCACAATGCATTACGTGCTTGTGGTGATGCTGGTGTAAACAAACCTACTCAGCTGCCAGTCCTATAAAAGCATAGCACGTACAGTACATAATACTTGATAATGAATGACTTACTATTTTAGAGTGTACTCTTGTTTTTTTAAAGAGTTTGCTATAAAATAGTATGCTGTGTTACACCAGCAGCAGCTTCATACAAACATCTTGTGTTTACTGCATCTCTTGATTATACCATTTTCTCTTGTGCTTGATTTAACCTCATGTTGTTTTGTACAGTAACATGCTGTGCAGACTTGTAGCCTGGGGGCAATAGGCTGTACCATACAGCACAGGTGGCGAACACAAGGCCCGAAGGCCAAATCCGGCCCTCCACCTTGTTTTATCTGGCCCTGCACCTTGTTTCTACCCAGTGGCAACGCCGAGCTCCTTGACCCTAGTTAAGGAGTAGTTATATTTATACAGTCCTAAAATTACGTTCGGCCCTTTGAGAATGAGTCTGACACCCCTGCCATACAGGCTAGGTGTGTAGTAGGCTATACCATTTAGATCTGCGTAAGTACACTCTGATGTTTGCCCAACAGTAAAGTCCCCAATGATGCACTTCTCAGAACATACACCCCTATTGTTAAGTGGCATGTGACTGTAATATTTTTTGGCAGCCAGTTTTGTTCCCAGTTACTCTTTAAAAGAATAGTAGGCAGAATGGCAGAGAAGTATTTTCATGCAAGTAAATGTGGACCCATCTGTTAACCTGAGGCCAGGCCCAGGCGTGCTTTTATTTCAGAGATGGATTTTCCTCATGGGTCAATAGTTAAGAGCCTAATGAGCAATATTCCTAATGGCCACTGACAGTTTACAAAGCACCTTCACTTCCATTATCTCATTTAACAAGCATAACAGAGGCAGTAATAGGGAAAAATTAGAAGGTTTAAAAGTTAAGTGATTGGCTCAAGGTCTCAGGAGTAATAAGTGACAGGACCGTGTTGAAAATCCAGGTGTTCCATTACACAGGAAAGCCCTGCCTTGCTACTAATAGTCAACTCTACTTTTAACTCCAAAATTCTCCAAATATGACCTCCGCTTTTATTCATCTCCAGTGCATCTCATCTCTGGCAGTGTTATTAAAATACCATCACATACTCCTTTCACTGCTCTTTACCTTTTAGCACCTAGACTCCCCACTGAGACCATGGGTTCTTTACCTGGGGTCCTCAGAACCCCAAAGCATCTGTGGATAGATTTTAGGGAGTCCATGAACTGGATAGGAAAAAATTTACACCTTTATCTTTATTAATCTGATCTTTAGTATTCCCTTCAATTATGGACACAGGCAAAAAAAAAAAAAAAAACACATAAGTATTAGAAATACCTGTAACTTGTCATTAATAGCAGCCAGATATTTCTGTATCACATTAAAGTTGTTGCAAATATCATGAAATATAATTTTCATGCACACCTATTTGAAATTATAGCACTTTAGATCTACTACCAAGTCCTGTATTTAATGCATTAATAAAGAAGCACGTATACTACAAATGTAATTTTTTAAAATATGTTTAATACTTTGTTTTCCTGCCTATTTTATTTTAAGCATATTAAAAAAAAAAAAAAAAATGGGAGTCCAGGCTTCACCAGCCTGGTAAAGAGATCATAGTACAAAAAATGTTAAAAACTCCTGTCCTGGACTGAAAGCACCACTTCTCATGTACCTCTGCCTCACCTGCACATACTCAGCTCAGTGTTTTCACCCCAAACCAACATGCACTATGTAACTGAGAAAAGTACTGGGTGCGTTGTTACTATTAAATACTTACTTTGCAGATCTTTTGGGCATGTGCTCCTGACAGACTGCCTCCAAAAACTGTAAAATCCTAAAAAGAAAACAAATCAAGAAAATATGACTAGCCAGAAATGAAGTGCCAGTAGGAGGAGGAAACAGAAAATTCATAGGCAGCCCTGCCCGGGTAGCTCAATTAATTAGAACCAAGGTTGCGGGTTCCATCCCAGGTCAGGGCACATACAAGAATCAACCAATGAATGCATAAATAAGTGCACAAAAAATTGACATTTCTCTCTACCTCTTTCTCTCTCTCTTTCTCTCTTCCTCTCTCAGTAAAATCAATTAATTTTTTAATTCATAAAGATTTTAAAGTATTTTCAGAAGTTAAAAAAATGTTAACTCTGATTTTATAAATTATTCCACAGAATAGTGAATATCTTAAAGGAAGTTCATGTACTGTCAAGAGCAAAAGACCTAGTCTTTGCTCTACAAAAATAATTTGTAGCTCAGAAGGAAATGAAAATTTTTCATGCAAACTACAAAAATCAGATTGTATGGATGTCAAACAGTCAGGCATTACCATTACTAGGAAACATTTGCTGTTTTGACAAAGGAGGTGAAAAGTATATCAAAATCCTCACTGCTTCCTCTTGCTTAAGGATTTTCATTACCTTCTGATGTGAAGGGATTGTTGTAGAAATGACCTCCTTCCTAAACCACCCACCACCCCTACCCCCACCAAAGAAAGGGGAATTAAAAACAGATTCAGCACATGAGGGCAAAACAAGGGAGAGGAAACAACAGAAGAGAAACTGAACAAATTGGAGGAAAATTAAAAGTACAAGAATATCTAACTTGAAGCAAATAGAAACCTATACACCTGCAGAGTGAGTAAACACGAGGAAAGGATAATCCAGAAACCCTGGAAAGTGAAGGGGGCGGGGGAGAAAAACAAATTAATAGAAAGTCTGTGTTAGGAGCAATTAGATCTCACAGGCCTCTCCTTCACTTTGAGAGGAGAAAGGTTTATTCTGTAAGAAACTTAACCAGAGAGGCTCTGGATTCATAATCACCAGTCGCAAACAAAGGCAAAAATGAAGCTGAAGACAAGTGAAATTAGGAGCCTGTACACTAAATAATGAACCCACAATGGTTCCTTCTTTCCTCCTACTCCTCTCCCAGGAAAACACAGCTACAGCCAATTATCAGGCAAAAGACTGAGGCTGTTTTTTCTGGAAAAACAGAAGCTCCCCAGGAAAGAGGCCTACTGATATTAACATTTTGGGGATCACCACTAAAAAGCTGGCTCATCAATCTCCACCCTCATTATCCTTCAGGGCCTATTTCAAATGCCCCATTTTCCCTAAAACTTTTCCCTTGTCCTGAGACCACAGCACCTGCCCAGACCCTCTCTCACCCTATCTGTAATCACTTCTGTTCTTGCCCACTCTCTCTACAAAATGATTAGCTTGTTCAGGGCAGGAACTCTGTCTCAGTCATCACCACCCGCTCCCCCATCCCTCCTTACTTCATAGGCATGAGAGGTGCTCAAAAGTAATAATTAGATAAATTTTTGTATCTACTTAATAGTTAGGAGAATACTGCATCCACAATGCACAACTTTCTTTATTCTAACTATCATTAATAGTTTCTTCTGGCACTGGCTGGAGTGACTCCATTGATTAGTCCCCTGTCAGGGCACATGCCTAGGTTGTGGGTTCAATTCCCGGTTGGGGCATATATGGGAGGCAGCCAGTCAATGTTTCTTTCTCTTTCTTTCTCTCTCTCTCTCTCTCTCTCTAAAAATCAATAAGCTTTTTTTTTAAATAGTTCCTTCTATACAACTTTTTGCCTAGTTCTCATAAATTATACATACACACAAAGACATGATTCCTTCTAGTTATGCATTTGGTAGACCCATTTAAAACAGTTTTAAAACATTTTGAAGATAACTCAATTAACAAATGAGTATTGTCTAAATACAATGCATTTAAAATTAGCCACGCATAATTATTTTACTGTCAAATCCAGAAAACATTTTAGTTTCCTAAACAAGTTCTGTAACTTTAGGTCTAATACTTATAATTATACATATACTTCTACCTCTCAGAAAGAGAGGAAAAAAATCAAACACAAAATAGCAACTGTATGTTTTTTGTACATGTTTTCTGTTGCTGCTGTAACAAATTACCATAAATTCAGTAGCTTGAGACAACATAAATTGATTACCCTATAGTTCTGTAATTTAGAAGTATTACATGGGTGTCACTGGGTTAAAATCAAGGCTAGCAGGGAGGGCTATGCTCCTTTCTGGAGGCTCCAGAGAATAATCTGTTTTCTTGCCTTTTCCAGCTTTTAGACATCTCCATTCCTTCCCTCATAACCCACACCCCCTTCTTCCACCTTCTAAGCCAGTGATGTCAGGTCAAGTCATTCTCACATCTTCTCTGCCTCTCTCTGCCACGTTTAAGGATCCTTGTAATCACACTGGGCCCACCTGGGTAACCCAGGCTACTCTATTTTATTAATTTTAATCCTCACTAAGGATATGTTTGTTTTGGGGGTTTTTTGTTGTTGTTTTTTATTGATTTTAGAGAGAAAGCAGGCAGGGAGGAGAAAGAGAAACATCTATTAGCTGCCTCCTGGACATGCCCCACCCCGGGGCCCCCAGCAAACCTGAAACCTAGGTATGTGCCCTGACCAGGAATTGAACCTTTCAATCCACAAGACCATGTTTCAACCAAATGAGCCACCTGGTCAGAGCCATGCTACTCTACTTTCAGGTCAGCTGATTAGCAACATTATTTCCATGGGTAAGCTTAATTCTCCTTTGCCATGTAAGGTAACATACTCACAGGTTTTAGGGATTAAGACTTGGACATCTTTGGGGGCCATTATTCTACCAACTACATTCTACTATGATCTTAGTGTGAAGAAACTGTACCTGTTTTGAGTCAGCCTGATAAAACATGCTTGAACACTTTCATGAAAGCTCAAAATCAGGGCCCGTGTTTCTGAGAGTCAAGTAACCTCTGCCCAAGCTACATCAAGGTCTCTCAGGTCCACACATCCTGCCCAGGACACAGCTGCCCTCCAAATACACAACCAACCTGCCAAGACTTACGTGATTAGATTCTGTCTCCCTCAGAAAAAAACACATAGTATGATACTGTGGGCATATGCAGTGAAAAAGAGAAAGTAAATCCCTCATCTGCCCCAAACTACATGCAAGTTGTCACTCCCCCAGACTATTTTCTTCTCACATATTTTGCTCCTGGCTCTGCCATCAAGGAAAGGCCCACCTCCTGGAGTTATGAAATACCTGACTGAAGACATAAACCAATCTTCCGTTGATTCGGCCCCGTCCAGTGACGACACTGTCTCCAGGAAACTACCAGAAAAATAAAATAATAAAATATAAATAAATAAAGGTTAAAATACATAAGTGTTTCTTTTAATAAACTTAGCAATTGTGCCCAATGAAAGATGCCCCCCCCAAAATCACCCCAAATTCTTTAAAATTCAATATGAATTCGGAGCACAAAGAAATCTCCTTTACCCCCTCAGGTCTGCAACAGCAAGCATGGGGATACTGCTTTAACAGAAATGAAGGGTACTGTAGTCTTAGGCCTCATCCTCCTTCCTGAAGGCAGAATATTTGAGAGACCCTCTAGGATTGTTACTACCAAATGCTCACAGGCACTAGAAGGACGTATTAAAAAACACAGCAACTTCTACAAAGCTCCACACCCCACCCACAAACCTTAGAAAGGCAAACCCATCATTTTGCTTGGAATCTTGGCAATCACTGTGTGGCCCATAATGGCCCAAATGGAGTCAGCTGGTTTGGTGCCAAGTTTACAAATCTTTGGTTACAAACAGTGTATATGCAGAACTGAAAAAAAAATGACCAAAGTGAGTCCAAAGAACTCTGCACACTCACAGAGAACACCCAATTGAAGGAAGAAGTATCAGTGACTCTGACCTAAAAAAATCCAAAGCATAAACTTAAAGTGTATCAAAGAGTCACAAATGGTCAGCCTTTAGGGGTCTCTGGTGACTAGACAGACCAGAACTTGACTAAAAGACTTTCTCAGCCTTTCCTTCCAAGTCTGTCATTTTATACCTGCAAGAACTCTGAACCCACAACCAGAGCCCTGGGAACAGAGCCAGAGTCACACTGCACGAGGTATGAGCGGTCCACTCACACTCCTTCATCTGCAGACAAAGGTAAGTGGAGGCCACAGCAGTGCCGCTTCAGAGGCACTCTTGAATTCCAGGGCCCCAAAACATGAAAACTTTTCAATGTATCCTGAGTCTCAGAAGGATTTCATTAGTCCAGTGCAAAGATGTCAAACTCATTTTCACCAGGGGCCACATCAGCTTCATGGTTGCCTTCAAAGGCTGAATGTAATTTTAGCTACTCCTTAAAAGTTAAGCGAGAGCTCAGCACTGCCTCCAGGTAGAAGCAAGGTGCTAGGCTGGATATAACAAGGTGGAGGGCCAGATTTGGCCTGTGTGCCTTGTGTTTGTCATCTGTAGTCTAGTGGGTAGGCCAGCAGGGCCATAGCAGGAAAAGTACAACTTGGAGGCTCAAAACACCATTGGGAACAGATACCTTATTCTTATCAGCAGCCATTCCAAAATCTGCACATCTGTGTTCCACAAACATGTCGCTCTCAACAAAACTGTCAGGGTCCAGCAAGAGACTGATCCGCTCTCTGGCTGTTAGCTTTCCCTAAAATGCAACAAAAATCATTCAGTGATATCATCACAGACAAAGTCAGTAAGCAAGGAGGGCTTATAGGAGGTCCAGGAGAACTGGTTTTGCCTCTTCACCCCATTGAAAGCCTCTATTCCACCAACCTGCCTGAGAAACAGGTGTTATCAGTAGACTTCACCTAGTTAGAAAATCAGGGTAGACAGGGTACTTCAGGAGCCACCAACTGTGGAAGGGGAATAAGTAAGTAGAAGGTGGAAAAGGTGGCAAGAAGTGGGGATAAGGAGAGCCTGACCCTGGAACAAGATACCTAGTTCCACAAACATTTACTGTAGACCTAAAGAGCAATAGTGAAAAGAATGGAGAAATAGGAGGTGAAAAACTAAAGCAGGCTTAGTGAAGAGTCTGAGGCTACACCTCTAGATTCACAGGCTTCTTCTTGGGAACTCCACAGAAACTTACATCACTAGGGTCCAGTCCCAATAACACTTCCAGGACTACTTTCTGGTTCTTCTCCTGCCACCATTATAAGCTTCTCCCTACTAACCTACTTTAAAGGCCCTGTTTAGGGACTCTACTCTTGACAATGATGCTATGATACACAGATAACCCCACAGCAGGGAATGGCTGAGAAGAAAAGGAGTGGGACAGAGTGCTAAAGAACTCACTTGAGCCCTGAGCAAGTGGCTCATTTGGTTGGAGGGTCATCCCGTACACCAAAAGGTTGCACGTTCAATTCCCAGTCAGGGCACATACCTACGTTGCCGGTTTGATTCCCAGTTGGGTGCATATGGGAGGCAACTGATGGATGTTTCTCTCCCTCCCTATCTCTCTCTCTCTCCTCCTCTTCCCTCCCTCCCTCTCCCTAAAATCAATAAGCATATCCTCAGGTAAGGATTTAAAAAAAAGAACTCACTTGAGAGAAATAAAAAAATGCCTTGTAGACAGGGTGAGGTAGGAGCCCTCAACCTATCAAGAGCCTCTATCGCCAAGGCTCCCAAGCCTTTAGATCAAGCCCAATATTCAGGTCCACCATCCCCCTCTCCTCCAAAAACACCTCAGATTGGCTGTATTTTTTTCCCTTAAGAAAGTAGCCAAAGACAGTGAGGTCATGTTAAAACAGTCAATCCTACACACTGCTGTATAAAGTAGAAGTTTTCGGGAAAGCAATTTGGCAATACATAGATGAGTGTTAAAATATTCACCTTTTGACCCAGTAATTCCATTTCTGGGAATCTATCCTAGGGAAGTAGTCCAAAAATATTTTAAAAGGGGGTGAAGTGAGGATTTAAATGGAGTCGGACTCTTAAGTCTGGAAGCTGCATCTAAACCCAGTAGTATTGCAGAGCAAACAGAAGGTTCTCGAGACTGGCAAAACACTTCCAAAGTCTCACTTTCTCGAACCTGAGGGGTCAGTCTTCCACGGGCAATTAAGATCCTGGACTAGCCCCCAAAAACTGTTACAGAGCAACAGAAAAGGTCCGTTATTGTCCGCCGCCTTATGGAAAGATGTCTCTCAAAGCCAGAGATTTGTGAAAACGAAAGGAAATGTTTATTTAATACTATACAGAGTTAAAGTAGTGACTTAATGTCATTAAAATATCAAAGTCCTTTAGGATACCCACAGACACCCACAGTGCTTCCTATCTCCCTCTTCACCAAAACCAGGGTACCGTAATTGCAAGGAAGAGAAGCACACGTCCGGGATCCAGGTTCTTGACACCATCAGCTGTGTCCTCTTCCAGGCAGGATCTCTGGTTAATCTGAAGCCATGTGGCACCTTCTCATGGCCTACTGGCAAGAGTTCTTTCACCCTTCTTCCAGGCAGTCTCTCTTGCTTCCAGGCCACGCAGCCGAAAGGAGCACCCCAAAGCCGCGTGGTCCCTCCTCTACCAAAGCTGTGGGGAAGGGGTCCCCACTGTGGCAAAGCCTCGTGGCTCTCCCTCTTCACCAAAGCTGCAGGGGTCTGCACTCTGGTGAAACCACGTGGAATCTCTCCCTCTGGCAAAGCTGCGAGAGGGTCTCCA
>PVKU01013180.1:0-30495 GCA_004027475.1 Anoura caudifer | reverse complement strand
CAGAAGACAAACCATCCTGTCCAACTGAGAAAGATTGTAGTGTGTTTACTAAAGCTGCCCTTTTTATTTCTCTTTAATTATCCTGAACCCCACTTGTTTTCCCTCGGGGCAGTGCTTGCCTGTGTCCACAGTGGTGGGGATCCCTAAGGGGGTGTGGTCACATAAGAGGACCTGGTGAACAGGTGAGTCTTGGAGGGAAGCAAAGATTCAGAGAAGAGAAGAGCTGATCACAGGACACTTCTGCCTACTTCCACCTACTTCTGATTCCTAAGTACCACCTGATATACTCATCTCAGTCTGTTACATCTCCTGTCATCCTTGTAGAAGCAAGAAACTACATG
This sequence comes from Anoura caudifer, assembly GCA_004027475.1. Classification (NCBI taxonomy): domain Eukaryota; kingdom Metazoa; phylum Chordata; class Mammalia; order Chiroptera; family Phyllostomidae; genus Anoura; species Anoura caudifer. Next base: position 30,154 of record PVKU01013180.1, on the reverse strand, counting down.
AATTCCTATCCTAAGGTTAGAATAAGCAGTTAATGTCTGAAAAGATCAGTTCAGGCTGACTGATGATACAAGATCCCTCAGCACACACGTCCCTGCACCCTGCTGAGTCCCAGCACCCCTATTAATGTGTGCCCATCTCAGGCAGTTGATGAGGGCTCATTTGGCTAGAGCTTGTCCAGCAAGTGCATTCTGATTACATTGGGTTGTGATGTTCTGAATGGCACACAGCCTTTTATCACACCTTGTAGTCCACTCTCCTCTGAGGCAGCAGCTCATGGGAGAATTACACCATAGCTGCATCTTTGGGTTTTTTTACCTTTTTTATTTTTTAATTACAGTTGACATTCATTATTATATTAGTTTCAGATATACAGCACAGTGGTTAGACATTTATATAACTTTTAAATTGATTCCCCTCATAAGTATACTGCCCACCTGGCACCATACATAATTATTACAATATTATTGACTATAGTCCTTATAGTCAATAATATTGTACTTTATATCTGTTACTGTTTTGTAACAGCCAATTTGTACTTTAATCCCTTCATCCATATTCACCTAGCCTCCAAAACCTCCTCCCATTTGACAATCATCAATATGTTCCCTGTACTTATGAGTTTGTATGTTTTGTTTGTTCATTTATTTGTTTTTTTTTTAGATTGCACATATAAGTAAACTTATATGGTATTTATCTTTCTTCAACTTATTTGACTTGGCATAATACCCTCTGGGTCCATCCATGATGTCAAAAATGGTAAAATTTCATTATATGTGCATGTTTGCAAAAGTTGTTTTATATAACACAAATAAATACAATAAATAATAACACAATAATAAACTGTTTTGTGTGCTCTCAAGTGTAAACCTACTTTTGCCCCACCCTGTACATTTTGGATATTATCCACTTATCAAGTGTGTTATTGGTGAATATCTTCATCCAGTCAATTGGTTATCTTTTCGTTTTATTGATGGTTTCCTTTACTTTGAGAAAACGTTTAGTTTGATGTAGTGTCATTTTTAAATTTTTTTTCTTTCCCTTGCCCAAGGAGACATATCCAAAAAAAATTACTGAAAGCAATGTCAGAAAGTTCATTCCTTATATTTTCCTGTAAGAGTTTTATGGTTTGGGGTCTTACATTTAAATCTTTAATTCATTTTGAGTTTATTCATGTATACTGTGTAAGGAAGTGGTCTAGTTTCATTTTTTGCATATATTCATCCAGGTTTCCCAACATGGTTTTTTGAAGAGACTGTCTTTATCCCATTGTATATTATTGCCTCTCTTATCCTAGATTGCTTGACCATATAGGCATAGGTTTATTCCTGGGCTCTCTGTTCTGTTCCATTGATCTATGTGTTTGTTTTGGGTTTTGTTTCATTTTGTTTTTGCCAGTACCATGCTGTTTTGTTTTTACTGTAGCCTTTTAGTACAGTATGGTATCAGGTAGCATGATACCTCCAACTTTGTCTTCTTTCTCAAGATTGCTTTGCTATTTAGGGTCTTTTCTTGTTCCATATACATTTTGGGATTATTTGTCCTACTTCTGAGAAAAAATATCAATTATGATAGGGATTGCTTTGAATCTGTAGATTGCTTTGGGTTTCCCTGGTCTTCTTGATTCCACTCTTGACTACCTACAGTCTTTTCTTAACCCAGCAGTCAGTGTGGCCCTTCCCTTTTTTCATTCAGTTCAACTAGCAATATATTCAGTGGCTATTGTGCTAATTTCTAAGAAATGCAGAATATCAATATGACACTGATCCTGCCTTCAAGGAGACCAGAGTTTAGTAAAAGTCTCTGTAACATAAAAAAGACACAAATGTTTAAGTGCCAAATAAATTGAAATATTAAAAGTTATTTTAAAACTATTACTCCTCTGTTCAGGACCCTGCAAAGCTATCCCTTGTAATTCAAAAGTCAAAGTCCTCACAACATCCTTGATGTAGGGACTCATGGCCCTATCTTAATAATTCACAAATGATAATGTGAAGAACCAGGTTTTCTGTTGTTTAAAATACAATAAAAAATGCAGTCGGATAATACAGCAATATGAAACTGCTATAAAGACTTCTAAATGTTTACTCTCAATTTCAGTTCACAACACTTCCAATAGCACTGCCCTACATCATCTGGCTCATGGATCTCATTTATTACTGTCAACTTCTTTCAATCTGCAGTGGATCACAGTGGCCTCCTTGCCCAGTCTCCTTTCCAGCCTCAGAGCCTTTGCACTAGCTATTCACTCTGTCTGTTACACTCTTCCCCCAGAGAACGTGGCTTATTCCTTCTCCTGCTAGTCTTCGTTAAAATGTCATTTTCTCAATGACTATCCTGACAACCCAAACTGAAAATGAAATGTACCCTCTGCCCCCACACTCTTTTTTAAAAATATGTTTTATCAATTATGCTATTACAGTTGTCCCAATTTTCTCCCTTATCCCCCCACCTGGTACCCCTATTCCCTCCAGCAATCACCCCCTTAGTACATATCAATGCATCATGCATATAGGTGCTTCAGCTTCTCCATTTCCTATACTATTCTTAACATCCCCCCCCCGCTCTAGTTTGTACCTACCAATTATGCTTCTTAATCCCTGCACCTTATCCCTTATTTTCCCTCTTCCCCCTCCTGGCTGATAACCCTCCAAATGATCTCCATTTCTATGATTCTGTTCCTGTTCTGGTTGTTTGCTTAGCTTGTTTTTTTTAGATTTAGTTGTTGATAGTTGTGAATTTGTTGCCATTTTAATGTTCCTAGTTTTGATCTTCTTTTTCTTAAATATCCCTTTAACATTTCATGTAATAATGGTTTGGTAATGATGAACTCCTATAGCTTTACCTAGTCTGGGAAGCAATTTTTCCTTTCCTTCTATTCTAAATGATAGCTTTACGGGATAGAGTAATATAGGCTGCAGGTTCTTGCTTTTCATCTCTTTGAATACTTCTTGCCAGCAAAGTTTCTTTTGAGAAAGAAGCGATAGTCTTATGGGAACTCCTTTGTAGGTAACTCTCTGCTTTTCTCTGGTTGCTTTTATGATTCTATCTTTAACCTTTGGCATTTTAATTATGATGTGTCTTGGTTGGTCTTTTTTGGGCTCTGTGCTTCCTGGACCTGTATGTCTACTTCCTTCACCAAATTAGGGAAGTTTTCATTCATTATTTTTTCAAGTAAGTTTTTAATTTCTTGCTCTTCTTCTTCTCCTTCCGGTATCCCTATGATTTGGATGTTGGTACATTTGGAGATGTCCCAGAGGCACCTTATACTATCCTTATTTTTTTAATTCCTTTTTTCTTCTTGCTGTTCTGGTCAAATGCTGATTTCTTCCTCATGTTCAAAATCATTGATTTGAATCTTGGCTTCATCCCCTCCACTGCTGGTTCCCCGAAGATTTTTATTTCACTTCGTGTTACCTTCATTTCTTCCTGGGTCTTTTTTATTTTGTTGCCCATTGAGAACACAGTGAGTTCTTTGAGCATCCTGCACTCTGCATGTGATAGGTTTGTTATCTCTGTTTCATTTAGTTTTTTTGGGGGGTTTTGTTCTGTTCTTTCATTTGGGCCATATTTCTTTGTCTCCTCAAATTGGCAGCCTCCCTATGTTTCTGTGTATCAAGTAGAGCTGTTTTGACTCCTTGGCTTAGTAGTGTAGCCTATTGTAGAAAAGGCATCTGTAAATTGTGTGGGGCGGAGACTTAGGTAATCACCAGGGTGGGACAATCTGGTTCACCACTCTGTGGCTCTGTGTGGGGGGAGGGCTTGGAGAGGGGACAGTGCCGATGCCTGGCTTCTGGAGGTTTGCCTGGCACTTGCACTGAGTGACTGGTACCCTTCCAGCTGTTGCCCTGGTGCTGAATCCCAGAAGGGAGGCGGGTCTGCATATGTTTTAAGTCCATGCAGGCCTTTTAAGCAGAGTCTCCTGAACATCTGGCAGTTTTCTTCCTCCACCACAACTCCCACTAGTTTGTATAGCCAGAATTTATGGGGATTTATCTTCCTGGTGCTGGAACCCTGGTCTGTGTGATCACCATGCCACACAGTGTCTCTGCATGTTTCCTCACCTCTCTGCCCATCTACACTTCTCCAATCCTTCTCCATCCATCTGGATGGATGTGGCTTCTCTAAATACTTAGTTGTCAGATTTCCATACAGCTCGATTTTCTGATGGTTCTGGGCATCATCTATTTTGAGGTCAAGTTGTAATTCTTTCTGTGGTTGTGTGAGGCGGCAAAGCGTGCTTACCTATGCCTCTGTCTTGACTGGATGTCTGCCCCCACACTCTCAATCACTCTTATTCTGCTTCATTACCCTGCAGCTACAATGGAACCTAATTCCCAGACTAATGTCAACCTCACACAGTAGCACCTACTAGGACATTACCCACCTTCCAAAGAGAATGCAGCTCATTCCCCTGGCCAACAGCACTTTCATTATTTATGTTCTGTTGATAAAACTGGGTATGACAGTAACATACCTGGTTTTGGCCTTCCAGTTTCACAACTCAAAACAAAATCCCCTGGATTACAGACAACATATAAGTTTAGGTACTATTCTCCCCTAAATAGAACAAGCACCTGGCCAAATGAATGGCTTTACATTAGGTATCTGCTATAGTTTTTATCCCAATGTACCTGCAACAATGAGAGAACAGGGGCCATCTTTAATTTGTAGCTGGAAGACAAGACCCAGTTTGGGGGAGAAATTTGCTAATAGGTAATCAGTACCAGGACACATGTGAAGAAAGGTCTTCAACCAAATGACTCTGGAGCAGGTTATAAGTGCCAGGGCTCCCAAGTTCCAGGACTGGCTACTTGCTGTCCAATTTCTAGCTGAGTCCTCCACTGTCCTCATACTCCTCATTTCACTTTCATTGCTTGGGCTTGTCCCTTTACCTTAGCAGCCTTGTCTGCCAACTCCTAGGAGAACAGGAGAACACTTATGAGGCCAGCAGATTTTCCATCTTCTCTTACAAGGCACAGGTCTCTGGGCTGCAGCCTTGCTTTCCTCGACAGCAACTGTCCTAGAGGTTTCTGAATTACATTTGACACTGCTACAGGGTCCAGTGTAAACCTCATTCACAGAACAGCTTAGCCACTTTCCTTTATAGCTGGCTGCTTTGCTTGTATACCTGAGCTTTCTCATAAAACTAAGGTTCACTGAGAATAGACTGGGAAGTCCTGGTTTCTTAAGAAACCCTTAGTGTACCTGCTACTTTTTCATCTGCCAAGACTAGCTCTTTTGTGTGACTCCAGGTTTTCTACCTGCTTTGCTAGTGTCCCACAGACATCTAAATGAAAGAGGCCAGACACAAGAGGTCACATATTGGGTTGACAAAAATCTGTTTAGTTTTTTTCTGTAAAATAAAGTTACATTTTTCATTTTCACCAATAACTTTATTGATTTGAATATTTTAAATATGTCAATTATCTCCCTACTGATTGTTCTCAATTAATGTCTCAATTTGATCGTTATCAACTTCAACTGATCTACTGACCGTGGAACATTGTCCAGCGAGAAATCTCCAGCACAAAACTTCACAAACCACTTTCGACATATTCAGTCATTGGCACCTTCTCCACACAACTGCACAAATCTTTTTTTTTTTTGCATTTCAGTTGTATTCTTACATCTTGAAATAAGAAAACATAATTAATATGCTGAAAATGTGTATTTTCTTCCATTTTCAACATTAAAATGGCTATGCAAAAATTCATCAATTTTGATGTTTTTTTAAATGCATGCTGAGATGACAGCTGTCACAATACAATTTAACAGAATTGTTTCAAATTAAGTTAAAGACAACTAAGCACTAGTAGAGCCATCATACGGAAAAAAACAAATGAACTTTTTGGCCAACTCAATATTTTAAGATTCCAATTCTATGAAATGCCAGAATAAGCAAATCCATAGGAAACAAGAGGCAACTGTTTAATGGGTACAGGATTTACTTTGGTGGTATGACAGCGTTTTGGAATGACATGATAGCACTTAATGCCACTTAATTGTTCACTTGAACATGGCAAACTTTATGTTATATGAACTTCACCCAAATAATTTTTAATTTTTTTCTTAAAAAATTGAGACAAGTAAAAACAAGAGTTTCATAAGAAAGGCAAAAATAATAGAAATATATTCTGAATGCGATTAAGCTGGATGTGGTTGGGTGGCAGTTAATGTCTTAAGTACATGAAGAACTCCTATGCAGAATGTCAGGGTAAACAAGTTCACATTAATACAACTGATTCTGAAGTAATAGAGCACATAGGATCTCCACCCTATTTATGTGTTATTAACTAGTTCGAAATCTTCCCCCACCTGCTGGACCCTCTAATCCATTCTCTCTCTATGGAATCCAGTAGATGTTTTAAAATTGTAAGATCGTGTCCTATTAACACGATCTTCCCACTGTACACAGAATAAAATCCAAACTCCTCTTCACAGCCTGAAAAGCCCTGCATGATTTGGCCCCTGCCTTCCTCTCTCACTTTCTCTCATACCATTTTAATCCTTGATCCTGAAGCTCTAACCTCAAACCCTCCCTTCTTTATCAAACATCAAAGTCCTCCCCACCTGAGGGTCTGGGAGGAGTGTGCTGTGCCCTAGGGCTGCGGTGCTCTCCTCTCCACTCCAGGCACAGCCAGCTCCTTCTCGCTTACATCTCAGCACAAATGTTCCTTCGAAATGTCCTTGCCCTACTGCCTGTCTCCTCAGGCCATTCTCTATCAGGTCCTAGTTCATTCCTTCAGAACTCCACATAAACGACTCTGATGCTTTACGGCTCTCGGAGGAAGACCGCGAGAGGGTGACACCCACTGCCAAACCTAGAGGCCAATCTAGGAGTGCGGTTTGGAACTCGATGGCATTAACTCTTATGCTGCCGGGCTGAACTGGGGCTGGAGGCCGGTTCCCTCCCACGGGTCCTGGCCGGAAGCGCTCAGCTTTCGCTTCCAGTATTAGCGCGGGCACCGGACAAACGCAGTAACGGCCTGCTGCGTGGAGACTGGCTTGTAGACCTGCGCCCCGACCTTTTGCTCATAAGCTAGGTGGGCGTCGTTCTTGGATACCAGAGCTTCGGACGGTGGAGAGTTGCAGTTGAGACATAGGAAGAGGGTGTGGCCTATTAGAAACCGAGCTGGCCGAGGTAAACAAGAATTGGTTCCTGTTAGATGTAGGCTCCGGAGCGCCGGTGAGCTGCTGGGTGTTGCTGTAAGCGAGCCGGCCATTTCTCGTGGCCGACGGGCAGGAGCCTGCGGCCAGACCGTTTGGGATGAGGCTGGTCCTGTGCTCCGGAGGCCAGTCTTTCTGCCCTTGGTGGAAAGGGCAGTGGCCTTTAAGAAATGTCCACTTTGCAGCCTCCGCTGGTGGGTGGGTGGGTGGGTGTGTGTGTGTGTCTCGGGCCGATGTTAATTGCCGGAGAACCGCAGTTAAGCGTCAGAGTGATCACACGTTCACCTGATGCCAAAGCATAGGACCTGTCTCCGGGCCTCCTGAACCTCAGTAGGCAGCAAGAAGCCGGCCATTTGTGAATACCATGGCCAAATGAGGCTCACGAGGCTCTCCTTAGCCTCCCTTAGTAGAAGTCTAAAAGATTCTTGAAACGTAAAGTCAGAAGAAGGGTCAACTTAATTATCACCCGCTCCCATTCTCTCTCTCTTTCTCTCTCTCTCTCTTTTTTTTTTTTTTTTTTTGCGATTTGATTTTTGGATAAACATTTTGTAAAGAAAGGTCAGCTGTAATTTTTCTTACTTCAAATAAAGAGAAAATTTAAAATATAGATACAAATCTGCGTATAAATACCTTCATAGGTATTGCAAAGAAGTGCCAAAGAAGAATGTTGAACATCTAGTTACTCAAATGAAGGATGCTTTCTGAGAAGAAAAATCTACTTTTTCCCTAATTACTTTCCTTCTACTGTGTTCTCACTGTTTCAGCTCTCGTATTGATACACAAAAAGGAGAGTCTAAAATGTTCCATGAAGTGAAGTCTTCCATTATCACAAGAGGATGAAGGGTCATAGAAGTTGTACCTTTACTAAAAACAGAAGACTAGGGTGATAATTAAGATGTGAGAAAAACTCAGAGTGTTCCCCTAATCTTCTTTTGACATGGGGAAGCTGAGATAGGACATACATCAGTGATCTCTTTGGATAATCCCCAAACTCTATTGGGTGCCAGTGGGTGCCAGTCTTCTCACCTTTCAACAAGCCTTTTTTTTTGGAATCAAACTGGCAGCCTTTGGGTTTGCAGGCCAGCACTCAATCCACTGAGCCACACCAGCCTCAGCAAGCCTTTTTTTTTTTTTTTAAAGAGCGAGGAAGGGAGAGATTGAGGGAAACATCAATTTGTCCTACTCATTTATGCATCATTGGTTGATTCTCATCTGTGCCTTAACCGGGTATCAAACCCACAACCTGGTGTATTGGGAGGATCCTCTCACTGAGCTGCCCAGCCAGGGCTCACCCACCAACATTTTGTGATTTTTTTTAAGTGGCAATTGTCATCACTTGGCAATTGTCTTCAGTGAACTGTGCTGTAGTTAAGTTGAAACAAAGGAGAGACAGGGCCTGGCAGTTGATTATTAAAGAGAAGGCAAGGCAGTATGTTTTTTCTTCATTTTCTCATAATAAGTAGCAAGTAGTAAAGTTCTTGTGTCTTTCTTATTGATCTGCACTTTTTTTTCTGTCCTCAGAGACTTAGGAAGAAGATTCTTTTTGTTCCAGACCAGACTGGACCTCAGTTCTCAAAGGTGGTGCTGGTGGTATGTCCAACACAGGAGCAGACTATTCCGGAGCAGTATGATGACAGTAGGTCTGAAGGTGGCAGAGTATTAGAATCCTTGGTCAGGGCTGTGTGGGACACTAAGGGACCTGTGACAGAGAGCTCCACTCAGGGTGAGAAATACAGTGCACAAGTGGTCGGTCTCAACTGGAGAGCTCTTGCCAGCACTTCCAGAGCTTCCACTATCATGAAGCAGATGGACCCTGTGAGGGTCTCGACCAACTTCAAGAATTATACTGAGGCCAGAGTTCTACTCAAAAGAGCAGATCTTGGAAACTGCACTGGTACTAGAGCAGTTCCTGACCATTCTGCCCAGGGATATCGAATCCAGGATGAAGAAGCATCACCTACAGAGCATTGAGGAGGCTGTGGCTTTGGTAGACCACTCACAGCATAAATCTGCTCAAATGAGAAATGGGGTGAGAAGAAAATTCCTGATACCTAACAATGAAATAGGATGAAGGTGGATGTATGGAGTATGGGGGCACTTAATTGAGAAATAAGATGAGTTAGGTCAATGATCTGTTGTTTCTTTAGGCCATTTAAGGTAGGACAAGAAACCACTGACATACAGCAATAGTCATTCCACGGATTCCATAGACCCTGGCAGAGACTTCCATGGTCTTAGAGAAAGAGTTGGTTTTTCCCTCTTTAGAGCAGGGTGTATTGAAGGTAATAAGCTTAGTCTGGCTTGACCTACAGGATGGGCCTTAAGTCATTAGAAACAAATAAAGGGCAACAAGGAGTTGGAGACTAAGGGGGAGAACAAAAAAATGGAGTACACTTAGAGACAAAGGGGAGAGAAAATAGGAGAAAAAAAGGGGAAACAAAGATTTGGAAATGCCAACAGAATGGCTGAGGGATAGTATCCTCCGTACCATGGTCAAGAGCCTCCACTGCCCTCCCGCATCCTCCCTGGGTGATCCTTGGTGCTGCTAGTGAGTGGGAATCCTTGGAATGCCTTTGGGCAGGTGGCAGCACTTCAACTGGCTTTCAGCCCCCTGTGTAGAACACAGGGCAGGACACATGTTACGTGTCAAAATCATCTGGAGGGAGGTTGGAGCCAGAATATTTCCTCCCCCTTATCCACATTCTCAGTAAAACCCTTCCCTGGCCATGAAGAAAATATAGTTGATAGGAGAATCAAATTTTTTAATCTTTAAAAAAAAAGTGTAAGACAAGAAATCAGTGCAGCAGGGATCTAAGTGAAGAGAGAAAGGCTGTCAAGACAGGACACAAACAGGTGGCCTGCGCCACTGACCAGTGGTCTGAGCTGGGCTCTGTGCAGAGGGGCAGGGGCTGCTGTGTTAAAGGGCTGGCACTAGCCACATCTTTTTTCCTTTTATCCTAAATTTCCCAGATTTTGTGGAAAATTGGTGGCTCATTTTGTCAAGTCTCCTTGTCACTTCCTTTAGCATCTCACACTTCCCATAATCTGGACTCATGTTTTTCCTCCCTCTACCACAAGCCCCCAAGCCTGAAGTAAGTTCTAGTAACAAGGTTGGGAATTATTTCTAAGTTGCAGTCCCTGTGCTGGGAAAGGAGACAGGGCTCTTGGGAGAAACAGCAGAGACCTCAGGCTTCAAACCGAAGCCAGCAGAGGCCCAGCCACTGGGTAGGTCCCAGGATGAAGAAATTTGGAGTGCATATCAGGATCTACAAAAACAGCTGAGCAGGAATACTCATAAGGAAACTAAGCCTGTGTGTGAGACGGGTAAAGAGCTTCATGATCATTTCTGCTGGGAGCTGTGATAGTAATTTGTTCAGCCAGAATATTGTGAGCATTTTCTGGATGTCCAGCCCTCTGGATGTGCAAATGCAGCCCTGTCCCCACACACAGATGGCCTTAGAATAGACCAGCTGTGGGTGAAGGTGGGGATTGGCCTAAGCTACAGAAATACCCAAACGAAAGGACCCTGGAAATAACACCATGAACACTGTTCCTTAGAAAAGTGGAAAGGAGCCCTGGCTGGGTAGCTCAGTTTGTTAGAGCGGCATCCTGATGTGCCAAAGTTGTGGGTTCGATCCTGGGTCAGGGCACATACAAGAAGCAACCAATGAATATACAAATAGGTGGAAAAACAAGTTGATGTTTCTCTCTTTCTCTCTCCCTCTCCCCTCCCTCCCCTTCTCCCTTCCTCTCTCTCTAAAATCATGTATCAGAAAAATAATAAATGATAAACAATACATCTACTCTTACACTGGAGTCTGTGACTATTTCATTTTCAAATCTGTTGCATTTTTCTTTAACCAAGAACTATTTATGTTATGAGAGGAAGATAAGAAGGGGTTTTGTTTTATTAATTTTTCTTTTGAAAACTGGGGGACCTGTTCTGGGGATTGATAGATACTCAGTTCTTATTAACAATAAGGCCATATATGGGCACCACGCACACTTGTAAAGGTTTCCCATCTACTAGAAGAGTCAAGATCATCTGTATTTCAGAAAGGAGCTCAGGATGTGCATAGATGTGAAAGAAATTTATTTTTTCTTTTAAATTTTTATTCATTGATTTTCAGAGAGAGAGACAGACACACACACATTGAGAAGTTTTTGCACTTATTTATGCCATCATTGGTTGATTCTTGTATGTGCCCTGACCAGAAACCAACCCCACAATCTTGGCATATCAGGATGATGCATTTAAGCAACTGAACTACCCGGCCAGAGCAAAAGTGAGAGAAATTTCTTCTGGCTCTTTTCTACCCATGGCAGTGCCTGCTCACCAGATCCAAGACTTTCCTGAGCAAACAAACACAAAAGATTGGACAGTGGTGCCTGAGCTCATCTTGCCCGAGTCCCAGGTGAGCTATGCTTTTGAGCTGTTTAGGGCTGCCTTTCCCTGTTGCCTATGACCCACACTGCCCAGCAGGTGCTCACAGGCATGTTAGCCCAGATGTTCTCCCTGGGGAACTGGACACCTCCCAGGCTGTTTGCTGATTCCTTGCCTCCTTCCTTTCTGCCTTCCCAATTCAAACAAACAAACAAACAAACAAACAAAAACACAACGAAACACATGCTGGGCTTTGGCCAAAGTAGTTCAGTTGGTTAGAGTGTCATCCCAATATGCCAGGGTTGTGAGTTTGATCCCTGGTCAGGGCACGTACAAGATGCAACCAGTGAGTGCATAACTAGGTGGAACAACAATCAATATTTCTCTCTTTCTCCCTCCCTCTCTTTCTAAAGTCAATTAAAAAAAAATTTAACATGCTGTTAATTCCTTTGGCCTGCCACGCTGTTCATGGGCTGGATGTGAGGGCTGCTTCTGGAGTGGCCAGTACTAAACTAAAGCCCATTCTCTTCCTTAGAGCTTGTTGACATTTGAAGAAGTGGCCGTGTATTTTTCCCAGGAAGAATGGGAGTTACTGGATCCCAGTCAGAAGACTCTCTACAGTGATGTAATGCAGGAAAACTATGAGACTGTCATCTTTTTAGGTAAATGTTCTCCCCTCCCCTTTGTGTAGAAGTTGAGTAATCTGTGATGTGTTTTACTTACTGGGAATGCACTGCTGGGAGAGAGTCTGTTTCAGTAGCTTGTTGGTTCACAACTTGATGGTGTGGGTAGGGGAAAGGTGAATGCAGATCACTTGGGAGCTTTTTGCAAGTACATATTCCTTATGCTGTGCAGAATTCTTGATCTCTTTTCCCTCTTCCCCCACAAATCTGCTCTTATCATATCTTTCTCTACTCAGTAAAGGGCACCTCAATTCACCCAGTTGCTCAGCAAGAAAAATATCATTTACTCTGTTTGTGCCATCATATCCCACAACTAACACATCGCTAGTCCTTTGGATTCCACACTCACAGTATAGTCTGAGTCCAGCCATGTCTCATCCTTTTCTACTGTTAATATCCAAGCCTAAGCCATCTCTAACCAGGTCTACTTCAGTAGCTTTCTAACTGTCCCTTCCTGCCATCAGTCTTGCCTTCCCATAGTTTATTTTCTACACAGCAGCCAAAGTCTTTTAAAACCTGACCAGATGATAACATTTCCTTGTTTCAAAACCTTATGATGACTTCTCGTCCATTCAGAATAACATCAACTCTCTTTACCAAGGCTCCTAAAACCCCCTAGATCTGGCCTCTATTACCTGTTTGCCTTCAACTCCTGACACTAGTGCCTCAGTTCTCTTTAGCCACAGCAGTCTTATTGCTGTTATTGGAAGTTGCCATGCTCATTTCTATTTTCTGCTTCCCTCTACCTGGCACACTTTTCTGCCACATGGAAAAACTCTCACTTTTAGGTCTGCTCAAATATCATATCTTCAAAGAGGCCTTCCACACAGCCTTATATCAAATAGCTTCAGAAAAGCAGAATCTTAAATGTTCTCTTACCCTGCTTTAGTTTCTTCTTGACATTTCATTTGATTATTGATGTTTGATTGTCTCACTGTCCTACTAGAAGATCAGTTCTCTGAGATGCAGGGATGCATCACTGTATCCCTAGTTCAGAGAGTATCTGGCACACCACGTAGACACTCACTTCACGTGTTGGAAGACTGAATGATGAATACTTCCTATATTTGCTAATTTGTAGTTACAAAAAGTCTACTAAGTGATTCTGGTCTGTTCCATCCAACAGGATGTGAAGCAATGACCTATAGATGTGCTACAAATACTAGTCTAGTGTCTGGTGTGCTCAGCTGCTAAATAAAAAGTTAGTATAATTATGACAAGAATCACTTATTCATATGATTCCCTACCCACTGACCTTCACATTGGCACTGCTAACCAGGTCTTATTGATGGTGAATCCTAAAGAGTTATTAGGACCAGCCTGTGTTCCCTGCATCCTCTGGAGTTTTATTCCAACTTGGTCAAGTGTGGGGTTATTGGTGGCAAAAGATGGGGAATATGCACAAGATTCCCATGCCCTATTTCCTTTTCATTGATCAAGCTAGGTTTATTTCTTATTTTTCTTCACTCAAGTGTATGTTTATTGATTTTTAGAGAGAGAGAAAGGGAGGGGGAGAGAGAGAGAAACATCAATTGGTCACCTCTTGCATGCACCCTGACTGGGAATCAAACCTGCAATCCAGGCATATGCCCTGACTGGTGATCAAATTCATAACCCCCTGGTGCACAGGACATTCAGCCAACTGACCCTGCCAGTCAATGCAAGCTAGGTTTATTTCTTAATCTCCACTTCACATATTCACTTACAAATGCAGTATAGTGTAAAGCTGATACCTGATGTGTGAGTCTATCCATTTAACCATTTGCAGTAACAAACTGTAAAAGTGTTTCTTGCTGTTCCTGAAATAGTCTATAATTAGTGGACATTGTTAAGTTAGCAGTCCTTGACCTCAGTTTTTTCATTCACAGCTATGTTTGTACACCTCAAACCTAAAATGATCTTTCTAGAGCAAGAACAAGAGTCCTGGGTTCAAGAATCCATGGAGTCCGTGGACGGTCCTGGAGAGCTGCCTGTGGGTAAGGACATGTGCACCTTATAGGAACAGGAGAAATGTGCCTTAATAGGAACCTTTGCAAGAACTTAAAGATTGTGTTTATATATATTTTAAAATCAAGTGATCATTGAATTTTTATCTCTATTCCTGAGGTTTTCTTGCTCTGCCTTATAGTTGGTTGATTTTTATGATTATTTCAACAGGATTAAAGCTCAAAAATGATGCTGAGAATCATCAATCTGTGTGCCTTCTTGACTTAGAAATGCAAACACCAAGAGACATAGTTTCAGAAATGAACAGAGTAAAAGTTCCTCGGGAAACAACAATCAAAGAAAATCATGGTGAAATGCACAGGGTGGGGAAATGGCACCAAGATTTTTCAGTGAAGGAAAGAGAGAAACTTTTGGCCTGGAGACAAGAGCTCCTGACACTTATGGATCGTCACAAGAAAGAACGTGCAGCAGAGAAGTCTTTTAAATGCCAGGAATGTGGGAAAAGCTTCAGAGTTAGCTCCGACCTTATTAAGCACCAAAGAATTCACACTGAAGAGAAACCATATAAATGCCCACAGTGTGATAAGAGGTTTAGATGGAGTTCAGATCTTAATAAGCACTTCACATCACATCAAGGATTAAAACCATATAAATGCTCATGGTGTGGGAAGAGCTTCGGTCAAACTTCAAATCTCCACACACACCAAAGAACTCACACTGGAGAGAAGCCCTTTCCATGTTATGAATGTGGAAAAAAATTCAGTCAGAACTCTCACCTCATTAAACACCGGAGAACCCACTTGTAGCCTATGCACAAGAATTTTTAGCATGCTTTCAAACCTTACACACCAGAAATTCCATTGTCCAGAGTCCTCAGTCTGAAGAATTTTACCAAGTGGAGCTTGACCCTAAACTTGTATTTTATGAAAAGTGCAAATTTATGAAGCATGAAAAATTTTTCATCAGTGGAAAATTTGAGTATATAAACATTTCATAGAAAGGAATCAAGTCGGACTCTGCAGGGAATGTGCTAGTAGTCATATTATTTACTGTTTTTACTTAAAACTTCAGGGAGTTTCTTAGCAAAAGGTGTTTAAAGAACATTCTGAATGAGGGAAAAATCTGTAGCGTGGTCTTTTGAAACAAAATCAACAACATCCTTGTTTTATTGCACACCATTACTTCAGGGTAGTAGTAATGTCAATTCCGATAGTATCATAGAATAAAGATGAAGTCTAATGTAAGGTTTTCCAAGAAGCAAATTGGATTTTCTTCCTCTCTCCTGTCATTGGATATCATGTGAGTTCCTTCTTGAACTTTTTAGCTACTTAGCTTTTGAATCCTATTAGCACAATTTCTCTGTAATGAAATCACATTTGCTTCACCAGTAGGGAATCTACCGGATAACTAATAATATCTTATACCTCTCATTGGTGGTGTTTGAAAAAGGAAAACATTTCTCATGAGGTCATATGGAAACAGGTTGAAATTTTTAGCCATGGAATATGTATTAGATGTAAAGAAGAATTTTCTGCAATAACAATAAACTGTTTCCTTCCCTCACAAAGTCAATAGGATAAAACAGTCATAAAAGCACTTTCCCAAGGCCCAAAAGAAAATTAATTAGAGTTCAGGATCAACTTCTCAGGGTTTTGTTGTTTCTTTATTAATTTGGCTTTAAAAAAAATTCTTACCCAAGGATATATTTATTGATTTTAGAGAGAGAGAGAAAAGGGGAGGAGGGGTGAGAGAGAAACATTGATGGGTTGTTTCCTTTATGCACCTCAACTGGGGACCAAACCTACAACCTAGGTATGTGCCCTGACTGGGAATTGAACCTGTGACCTTTTGACTCTCCAACCAACTGACCCACCTGGCCAGGGCTGGCTTTTGTTTGTTTTTAAGAATGAGGGAAGAGTCATGTTTGGGAGTTAGATGGTACTGTATCTATTTCTAGCTTGTGAAACATTCCTGTTTTTTGATTGGTTACTGAAACACTCTTAAGTCTCCACTTTCTATGAAATAGAAAAAACACTCACCTCAGTTGATATGGAGATTACAGGGATTGATGAAAGAAAAGCAATAGTAGGTGCAGTAGGTGCTCAGTCAGTGTGCCATTTCTTTCACTTTTCCCTATTCCCAAGATAGGTTGGGCAGACTGACTACATTTAAGGAGCAGATGCACTTGTGGCTCTCGCAGCTCCTTTCAGGAGCTGCGTCCTGGTGGTGAGGATTATGCTGATTTAATCAATGCCAGCTGTGAATCTCTAGTCTGCATAGCTGTTACCCAACAGCCTCAGCCTTAGACTCCTGGAACTCTTGTCTCCCAAGATGCATGTGGATTTTTTCCTGGCACTCTTCATTTATTTAATTTGATGAGGGCCTATTATGTTTTTCTAGCCTAAGAACAGTACTTTCTTAATCAGACCAAGTTCCTTATCACTATTCATTCATTTAATTTGATGAGGGCCCAGGCACTGCTGTTCTAGACCAAGGTTATAGTAGTAAACAAGAGGGGGGAGGGGAAACGCATACCCTTGTGCAGCTTGTATTCTGGTGAACAGTAAAAATAAGAATGATTGTGTTCTTCTGCTCCTTGCAGTTAGACAGGGTCATCAGGTCATTTTGTTCAATGGGTTGTAAGGAGAAGTCTCACTTCTGGTCTGAAGCATTTATCCGTTGGTGCAAGACTGTAGTGCTCTCTCCCTGCCTCAGTCATGGAAGCACATACAGAGAGAGGAGCCATGAGATCAAACCAGTCTGGAATGCCGTGTCCTCCACTTAACAGGACAGCTGTTTTGGAGAGTCCCAAGACCTACCATGGGCTTTGTAGGAATGAGTGAACTTGGTGTTTAAGCACAGAGATGTTGGTGCTGTGTGTTTTTGCAGCATAACCTGTCTTGTTTCAAAAAGTTCAAGGTCACAGTCATCTTCCTGGTCTCTGTGGGCTTGACCCTAGTCACCTGTGGCCACATTGCCAAAGTTAGCCAAGGAACTGTACGGCTAAGGGCAGAGAGAAGCAAAAGCTTTGGAACCTGCAATTTCTAAGTGGTGGTGGACTACTCTTTAGCACAGTCATATCTGATTAAATCTGGCCTAAGAACAGTATTTTCTTAATCGGACCAAGTTCTTTATCCTTATCCTGTTCTTACAGTCACATCCATGTTCTGCTCCCATCTACAGCCTGAGGAACAAAGAACTTAAGGGTGCATGGAAGAAGTTTCTAGGTGGCTGAAGAGACACCTGAATAGGACTAACAGAGAAGCCCTTGCTTTTCTTTCTTTTTTCCCCTCTTGGTTGATTTTAATTAGTGGCCAGAGTTGAGAACTTTGCTCTTAATGAATATATCTGTTTTGAGAAAGCATCCATTTTTATCCCCTTCTCCTAAGATTACATATTTTAAATTTAGTTCTTGATCTCTGAGCAGAGGTGGGAAACAGCAGACATTAAATACTTACAGATATCTGGGGTTTTTTACCCTGTAGGTTAATTAGACTACAATGAATCTTTTTTTAAAGTATGTTGTATTGATTATGCTATTAGAGCTTTCCCAATTTTTCCCCTTTTGTCCCCCCTCCTCTCTGCACCCCCCAGCCCTCCAGCATTCTCCCTACCTTAGTTCATGTCCATGGGTTGTACATATAAGTTCTTTGAATTCTCTGTTTCCTATACCATTCTTAATCTCTCCCTGTCTATTTTATGCCTACCAATTATGCTTCTTGTTCCCTGTGCCTTCCCCCCATTCCTCCCCTCCTCTCTACTGAAAACCCTCCATGTGATGTCCATTTCTCTGATTCTGTTTCTCTTTTAGTTATTTGCTTAGTTTTTGTTTTCATTGTTTTTCTTTATTTTTTTAGGTTCAGTTGTTGATAGTTATGAGTTTGTTATCATTTTACTCTTCATAGTTTTTGATCTTCAGTTTCTTAGATAAGTCCCTTTAACATTTCATATAATAAGGGCTTAGTGATGATGAACTCCTTCAACTTGACCTTATCTGGGAAGCACTTTATCTGCCCTTCCATTCTAAATGATAGCTTTGCTGGATAGAGCAATCTTGGATGTAGGTCCTTGCCACTTTGAATACTTCTTTCTAGCCCCTTCTTGCCTGTAAGGTTTCTTTTGAGAAATCGGCTGACAGTCTTATGGGCACTCCTTTGTAGGTAACTCTCTCCTTTTCTCTTGCTGCTGTTAAGATTCTCTCTTTATCTTTAATCTTGGGTAACTTAATGATGACGTGCCTTGGCGTGTTCCTCTTTGGGTCCAGCTTCTTTGGGACTCTCTGGGCTTCCTGGACTTCTTAGCAGTCTATTTCCTTTGCCAGATTGGGGAAGTTTTCTTTCATTATTTGTTCAAGTAAGTTTTCAATTTCTTGCTCTTATTCTTCTCCTTCTGGCACCCCTATAATTCAGATATTGGAATGTTTAAAGTTGTCCCAGAGGTTCCTAAGCCTCTCTTCATTTTTCTGAATTCTTGTTTCTTCATTCTGTTCTGGTTGGGTGTTTATTTCTTCCTTTTGTTCCAAATCATTGATTTGAGTCCTGATTTCCTTCCTGTCACTGTTGGTTCCCTGAATATTTTGCTTTATTTCACTTTGGGTATCTTTCATTTATTCTTTCATGTTTCAAACAAGCTCAGTCAGTTCTGTGAGCATTGTGATTACCAAGGCTTTAAATTCTCCATCAGACAGGTTGGCTAGCTCCTCGTCGCTAAGCTCTCTTTTTGGGGTTTTGCTCTGTTCTTTCACTTGGGCCATATTTCTTTGACTTGGCTCACCTGTTAAGTTGTAAGGGGGTGGGGCCTTTGGTATTCACCTGGGCAGGGCAACCCTCTCTGCTGCACTGCAGCGCTGCTTGTGGGGGAGGGGCCCGACAGGGAATATACAGCTCTCCTGCTTGGCTCTAGCCCCACTTTCCAATGAGTGTTCGTGTGAGACTGGGAGTTTCTCTTACTGTGGCAACTCCCCGCTATCGTCCCCCATCAGTTCTGAGTCACAGTTTCCTGTTCAGCCAGCCCCCGCCTTGCTGCATGTCATTTCAGGAAGCCCCACCCACGTGGTCCACTGCCTTGCCATGGTTTCTCTTGTCTGCCTGGTCTGGTTGGTCTGGTTGACTGTTTCTTTAATTCCTTGGTTGTTGGAGTTCCATGCAGTTTGATTTTCTGGCACTTCTGGTTGTATACTGTTTTTAGATTGGTTGTTATCCTCCTTTTGGTTGTGCGAGGAAGTGGAGGATTTCTACCTATGCCTTCATTTGCTGAAACTAGAAACCCTTGCTTTTCACAATCAGTCTCCGCTAACTTTCTTTTCTGTCAATATAGCCATCTAATTACCTTGCCCTCTGAATAGGGAGGCAGCAAGGTACCCTAGAAAGTTCATGATACTAGGAACCAAGGCACTTAAGCATTTTGTTGTATTCTGCAATTGTAGTAGTCAGTGGATCTCTCTAATACTGTTTCACCACCTGTAAAATGAATATAATAGCTGGTGGGTATGTTGTAAAGATCAAAGTAGATAATCCATATAGGTATGCTTAGATTAAATTGCTCAGTCTCATACTTAATCAGAGATGGAATATATAACCTACAGAGGTGGATCAGTCTATTCCAATTTTCACCTCCCGCCATTTATATCCTGATGGACTACTTTGCCTTCATTTTGCAACAAAGAGTCTTCAGAAATCATTGAGGGATGAAGGAGGGCAGAATAAAGGCAGAGAGACCATGTAGAAACTTCCATTATTCTTTTTCTCATACTGCATGACCTAATCCATTAGCTCCCTCTTGAATATATATCCAGAATATCACAATCTAGACTAACACACATGAAAATGAAGGAAAGTGTCATATTAAAAGGGAAATTATGCCCTGGCCAGTGTGGCTTGGGTGGAGCATTGTCCCATAGCCAAAAGGCTGTGGATTGAATCCCCAGTTCAGTGTGTACAGAAAGCAGCCAATCAATGTGTCTCTCATGTCTATGTTTCTCTCTCTCCCTTCCTCTCTGGAAGCAATGAAGAAATGTCCTCAGGTAAGGATGGAAAAAATAAAAAGGAAATGATTATAGATTGAATGTGTTACAGTACATGCCTTAATGCAGGAGTTTTTTCTTCTTTTTAAATAATTTTTTAAAATCCTCACCCAAGAATATGAGATCTGTCCAGAAAAAGTCCAGCCTTTGTTAATATAATGAGAACAGTTTGCATGACATGGTGTAACCTGGCAGCCAAGGAAAGTAGACAGGGATGCTCATGCATGAACAATGATGACTTCACTGTACTAGTCAGTGGAGGCAGTAAACACTGTTGAGTGAGCATGTGTAGTGTGTGGCCATCACATTCGAAATGACTGAGTGAATAGAGCAATGAATCTGCATCAAATTTTGCATTAAGATTGAACATTCTTCCATGGAAACTATTGAATGATTCAGAAGGCTTTTCAGGATGATACAATGAGTGCAGCACAAATGAAAGCATGGCACAAATGCTTCAAAGATAGCCACAAATATGTTGAAAGTAATCCATGTCTGCAAGGCCTGCAATAAGCAGAACATCTGAGAATGTTGAACATGTATGGGCTGCAGTAAAAAAAGACTGGCCACAGACAGTGTGAGAACTATGGGTAGAAGCTGATTTGGGGATTCCAAAACTACTGTGTCAGAATTTGCCGCAGAATCTTGGCATGAAATATGCTGTGGCAAAATTTGTTCCATGGCTTCTGGTACCAGAGCAGACAGAACATTGTGCTGCAGTTGCACGACTGTTCAAACTGCTACCAGTGAACCAGATTTCCTCAAAAAGGTCATAGCTAGAGATGAACCATGGGTCAATAGCTATGATCTGGAAACAAAGGCCCAGGCATCCCAGTGGGAGTCACCTGGCTCTCCATGCCCAAAGAAGGTGCAGTAAAGTCACAGCAAGATCAAAACCATGTTAACTGTTTGATTGAGAAGGTGTTGTCCATCACAAGTGTGCTTCTCTGGGCTGGGCCAAACAGTTAATAAGGAGTACTACCTCAATGTTCTTTGTCAGTTGACAGATGCAATACGATGAAAACGGTCACAGCTATGGGCAACTTGGTGATTGGCAGCTTCATCACAACAATGTGCCCACTCCTGCATCACGTCTCATGCACAGTATTTTGGCAACACATCAAGTTACCCAGGTGACTCAGCCCCAGTTCAGCCCAGATTTGGCACCCTGAAACTTTTGCTTTTTCTCAAAACTAAAATCACCTTTGAAAGGGAAGATATTTCAGATTGTCAATGAGATTCAGGAAAATACAACAGGACAGGTGATTGAGAGACCTGTGTGAGGTCCTAAGGTGCCTACTTTGAAGGACTGAGGAAACATATATACAATGTTTCTTGTATCTTGTATCTTCTTAAATAAATGTCTCTATTTTTCACATTACATGGCTGGATACTTTATGGATAGGCTGAGTTGTATGTTTATTAATTTTAGAGAGAGGAAAAGAGAAAGAGAAACATTAATGTGAGAGAGAAACATCATGCCTGCTGTACATGCCCAGCCAGGGATCAAACACACAACCTAGGTATGTGTGCTGACCATGAATTGAACCTGCAACTTTTTGGTGTACTGGAGGATACGCCAGCCAACTGAGCCACCCAGCCAGGGCACAGCAGGGTTTTTTGTTTGTTTGTTTGTTTGTTTTTAAAAGATGAGGTCACTGTATTGAAATGAAAACTTTAAGATACAGTAAATGGGCAAAATTACAGATTAAGGTCCAGATAGATCTACACACTAATATTCATTTCCTCTAAGAGGGAGTGCAATTTTTTAGATGAGATTGCAAGACTTTATATTTAAGATTTTATTTATTTATTTTTAGACAGAGGGCAAGGGAGGGAGAAAGAGAGGGAGAGAAACATTGATGTGTGGTTGCCTCTCATGCACCCCCTACTGGGGACCTGGCCTGCAACTCAGTCACGTGCCCTGACTTGGAATTGGACCAGCAACCCTTTGATTTACTGGCCTGCACTCAATCCGCTGAACCACACCAGGCAGGGCTATGAGACTTTGTTTTTAAGCGTGAATGTTTTTGTGGCACCTATGTAATATTAATAAGAACAGGGATAAAACATTGGGTTAGTTACCAGTTTTAGTCTCACTTTTGACATTAGACACTTAAATTTTGTCTCAGGTTCCTTGTTTGGAGGGTGAAAATCATAATATTGATGTCATAAAACTTGTGAGAATGAATTAGTATGTACATGTTTAGAACAGTGATAAGCACACAAGCATTACATTTATTTCATCATTGTTGCACCTGTAACTCAATGTAAGCCCAACTAGGAATGGTCTGAGGACCTATCCAAGTACAGAAGCGGAAGCATTCTGCAAACACAACACCAATAAACTAATAGAAGATATTAACAAACACCCAGACTGAGGGCTGATCAGTCTCAACAGCGGTTTTGATCTCAGTGAGCCTTTGTGGAGGCTGTCCACTCTTCGGCCAGGATTGCTGTCCATGAGAGGAAGGTGGAAACAGGTGGGGAAGGCGGAAACAGGTGGGGAAGGCGGAAACAGGTGGGGAAGGCGGAAACAGGTGGGGAAGGCGGTCTATGCAGTGTTTCTGTGACCTGCACCTCTTCAGACTGATGCCTTGCTCATGCATCTGGCCTTCTGGAAGTCCCAGCTTGCCCTGCGGAAGATTCAAATCTTCCAGTTTGGAAAAGTTGGCCTGTCTGGTGATGTGGGAATGTGAGCTTGGCTTTTATTGTCAGGGTGGCCCCTTATTGCTGTGGCTCAGCCCTCTACTCATTCCTTCCCCTCGGAGTGGTGGTGAGCTGGCACTACTTTCCACTCTTGGGAGGTGTGGGAATAGAGTTTGTCGGCCCTGGTGCCCGTTAGGGCCCTGCTGTTCAGTTCCCAGCTGACAACTCCTTTGAAAGGCTCTGAGCCTCTTGCCCTTGAGATTCACTCTAATAAAACACTCATTTACTAAGGCCCTATTGCATCCTTGTGCATCCTTGTCCACCCTTGTGCTAGGCAGTGGAGACACAAAGAAAATTCAGGCATGCCACTTGCCCTCAGATAGCTCCCAATCTGGTTGAGTATATAAACCCACCAGAAACAAATTCTGGTACTAGGTGGCAGGAAGTAAGGCACCCTGAGAGAGATTTACAGGCAGAGCCAAGGAGTTCAAAGAATTAGGAGGTTTCAAGAAGGCAGTGATGATGGTGTTAGCAGCCCTCATCTTGTGGTTTTCTAGCCTTCTTTGATGGTGTTCTCCTTGAGAACTTAATTTCTTTTACTTATTTCTACATTTCTAATGCATAGGCTTAGGTACCCTTCCTTACCTGTTTGGGAGAGATGCCAACTGGCAGCCTCTTGTGTTCAGTGTAAATAGAATTATTCAGCCCTGGGGAAAGAGTATTCTAGGCAGGAAAAGTTTAGTGGGCAAGGGCACTAAGACTGGAAAGCACAGAGACTGTTCCAGGACCTGGGACCAGGCCACCTGTGCTAGATTGTAGGATGTCTATAGGATAATGGGCAATGAGACTGAGATAGGTTGAACCTTGAATGCCAGAGAGAGTTTTGCAAGCTTGAGATCCTGGCTTATTTCAGTGGCAATAGAAGCTCTTGAAGGCTTTTGAGCAGAGTGGTTATACAATTGGGTTAGATTTGTAAAAAGTCAAGAAGTCCAGATCTGCTCTGTAAGAAGACCAAGTGGACAGATGGAAGACTCTTGTACCAGCCTGGTCTAATGTTATGTTCCTGGACAAGGGGTTCTCAACCAGGGGCATTTTGTGCCTCAAAGACCTTTGGTGATGTCTGGAGGCAATTGTGTTGTCACCACTGGGGGATACTAATGCCATCTATGGGAGGAGGCGAAGGATGTGGCTAAATCACCCAGAATTCACAGGACACACACCCAGCCTCCCACCCTCAATAAAGACCTATCCAGCCCCAAACAATAGTGCCCAGGTTAAGAAATCCTGCCCTAGAATGAAAGTAGTGAAATTGGACCAGGGACAGTGTCAGAGCCAATGATCACTCTTAGTATCCTTTGGTATTCTTTATAATGCTTAAATTCTTGATATGCTGTCAATTCATCAGGCATCTCATATATTTTCATCCTCTCATTCAATTGCTAAATATTTATTTAGCACCATACACTAGTTGAGAGCCTGTGATTCTGCAATGAACAAATCAAATTCCCTGCTCTTTAAGAACCTTGCATTCTTTTTAGGGGATGATAGACATTAATCTTTTTTTAAATATATTTTATTGATTATGCTATTACAGTTGTCCCATTTCTCCCCCATCATTCCCCGCCACCCTGCATACCCCCTCCCACCCACATTCCCCCCCTTTAGTTCATGTCCATGTGTCATAAGTTCTTTAACTTCTACATTTCCCACACTATTCCTGCCCTCCCCCTGTCTATTTTCTACCCACCGTCTATGCTACTTATTCTCTGTACCTTTCCTCCCTCTCTCCTCCTCCCGCTCCCCTGTTGCTAACCCTCCATGTGATCTCCATTTCTGTGTTTCAGTTCCTGTTCTAAATGTTTGCTTAGTTTGCTTTTGTTTTAGGTGTGATTGTTAATATCTGTGCGTTTGCTGTCTTTTTACTGTTATATTTTTTATCTTCTTTTTCTTAGATAAGTCCCTTTAACATTTCATATAATAAGGGCTTGGTGATGATGAACTCCTTTAACTTGACCTTATCTGAGAAGTGCTTCATCTTCCCTTCCATTCTAAATGACAGCTTTGCTGGATAGAGCAATCTTGGATGTAGGTCCTTGACTTTCACGACTTGGAATACTTCTCTCCAGCCCCTTCTTGCCTGTAAGGTCTCTTTTGAGAGATCAGCTGACAGTCTGATGGGAACTCCTTTGTAGGTGACTGTCCCCTTATCCCTTGCTGCTTCTAGAATTCTCTCCTTCATTTGAATCTTGGCTAATGTAATTATGATGTGCCTTGGTGAGTTCCTCCTTGGGTCCAACTTCTTTGGGACTCTCTGAGCTTCCTGGACTTCCTGGTAGTCTATTTCCTTTGCCAGACTGGGGAAGTTCTCCTTCATTATTTGTTCAAATAAGTTTTCCACTTGTTGCTCTTCTTCCCCTTCTGGTACCCCTATAATTCGGATGTTGGGATGTTTAAAGATGTCCTGGAGGTTCCTAAGCCTCTCCTCATTTTTTTTGAATTCTTGTTTCTTCCTTGTTTTCTGTTTGGGTGTTTCTTTCTTCCTTCTGGTCCACTCCATTGATTTGAGTCCCAGTTTTTCTCCTATCTCTATTGGTCCCCTGTGAGTTTTCCTTTATTTCACATATTGTAGCCTTCATTTGTTCATCTAATTTATGAGCAAAATCAACCAATTCTGTGAGCATCCTGATCACTAGGGCTTTGAACTGTGCATCTGATAGGTTGGATATCTCTTGGTCACTTACATAAATTGGCTCTAGGGCTTTGATTGTTCTCCCATTTGAGCTATTTTTTTTTGTCTGGTTGTGGCTGTTATGTAGTGAGAGATGGAGCCTTAGGTGTTCCCCAGGGTGAGGCAGCCCAGTAGCTGGGTAGTGATGCTGTATGTGGGGTCAGGGTCCAAGGGGGAACAATGGCTCTTGCTCCGCTCTCTCTTGGATTTCAGTCCCTTCTGCCACCTCCCCTTCGCCTGGATTACCTGCACGCGAATGTGGGATCACCTGGTCAACCAGCTGCCTTACATGGCCTCACTGGGTCTGCACCATTGCCACCCCATGCCTGGGGTCTACTAACCACCGCCTGTGGGCCTGGGGGTCTGCCAGCCATTGCAGCCTGCATGTCCGGGTCTGCCATCCTCCACTTTTTCCTGCCATGACTCTGCCCTTCTTACCAGTCTGAATGAGTGGTTGTTGGACTTCCATACAGTTCAATTTTCTATCAGTTCTGGTTGTTTTCTTGTTTCTAAATCTTTGTTGTCCTTAATTTTGGTTGTGTGAGGAGGCATTGTGTCCACCTACACCTCCATCTTGGCCGGAAGTCAATATACATTAGTCTTATAAATATACATCTTAACAATACTGCCCTGGTGATATTAACATGCAATGTAAGGTCTCTGCTCTGAGGTTGCATAGGAATTGTTAGCCAGAAAGACTGTTGAGTGTGAGAGACAAGTAATTAAAGATTTTCAAATTGATTTGACCCAAGTTAAAATCCTGATCTTTTACTCCAGTCACTATGCAAGTCACTTAACGTAGATAGCAGGTATGGATAGGAGCTACCAGGAAACCCAGACTTAAAGTGCAATTCTCAGTAATCCCAAATTTATGAAAAAACTTGATAGGTGCCACTAGAATGACCAATTGCCACTAGAATGACTAGAATCAGGATTGCCTAAGCAGCTTCAGGAGCACAGCTTCCTCCAGATGCCAGAGTAGGGTAGCCACATCTTCAAAAATTTTCAGGCTAACTACTCTACTACAGGGAGTGGTGAGGTTCCTTGCTAGTATCCTATGTTCTCCACAAGTAAAGAGTGCTCAGTCTTTCTGTTGTTTCCACCCAGAAGCCAAGCCAAGGATGAGCAACAAGACTGCAAGGAGGCTGGACCTGATAACAGTGAAAATGAGAATCCACTCCTTGTGAAGTGAGCAATAAAATGGGCACTCTGGTTCAGGATACTGTAAGTTTCAGGCTGTTCCTAAACTGACTGGTGAGGCAGTCTCCTTACAGGAGAGGCATAGAAGAGGTGGCAAGCGGAAAGGAAAGTGGTGTAAGGAGATTTTAGAGGCCCAGCCCTTGCTTTGGCTGTGACCACCCATCTACCACATTAGGCTAAGGAACCACAATAGATGTGTGAAAAGGGTGGCAACCAATAGGCTTTGCCCTACATTTCTCTCTATTATAGTGAGAATATCTGATCCAGCCTATGGGAAATGGTTAGGAATCCTTGGAAAAAAAGAAATAGTGTCAATTGAAAACTTTAATCAATTAGTTAAAATGTTTCAGTGAAGGAAGGAGGTAAAGAAACCATATTAAGAGCCCTACCAGTTAGTTTACAGGAGGAAAAGTTGGCTATTTAATGAAACTCTGAAGAGCTAAACCAAACCAAGAGGGTAATGTTACATATCTGAAGAACTCTGTAGACTTTGGGGTGCTGCCTTCTTCAAATTCATTCTCAAGTGGGTAGTGCAGTAACAGGCTGTACTGGGCAATGGGAGGTAGACAGTAAAGTAACAAAGATCATAACTATAGGAAGCAGCTACCATACATGGGATTGGGAGAATACAAGAAAAAGTTTGTGTTTATCAGAACTTGGAAGGTTGGAAGAGAGGTCCTGCTGAGCTGACATTCAAATCTTGGGGGATTGGTGGCTAGGTGGTGCTGCCTGATTGGTACTGGTATCTCTGATGGGTCCACAGAGGATGTTCCTTGAAGGTACAGTGTCTTTGTTCACTGCCATGTATCTAGTTCCTACTACAATACCTGGTACCAACCAAATATTCCTTCAATGAATGAATTCTCCAATTCTTACCCATCTACTCCAGACTATCCAAAATAGTTCATGGGCAAGGATTATGAGTTCTAGCATTGTGTTCCTTTTTCTGCCCAGTATACTCAAGAATAAAGCAATTTGAAGGGTAGAGGCAACCTAAAACTTCAAGGAGGTCCACAGTTGCATCACAGTTTCCCTGGCCACTGCAAACCCATGAGTGGGAGAATACTGACAGTGAGGCCTCAATGAGTAGGTACTTCCTTAGAATTTTCACTTACTTTCACTGGCTCTGCTCATTTATAAATTCTAACTCCTTGGAGCTCATATCCAAAGCCCTTCAATAATATAACTATCCCACGGGCTATCCCCTTCCTCACCAAGAATCTCCAATGAAGTCAGGCTGCCCCAAACAGGTCATATTCAAGCCCAACTCTTTGCCCTTGCTGAGGATTTTGGAAGGTGTTCCTTTTTGCCTCTGTGTAAAGTAGAGGTAAGTGTGTGACACTGGGAACTGGCCTACACAGCTTGTCATAAGGACCATGCTCAAGGAGGCTGTATGCAGGGGAACGTGTGGTGGCACCAGCAAGGCTCAAAATGGGGAAACACTGAAGTACATCCTTCTGTCCTACATTTGCTTCTCCTTCTTTCCCTTTGAGGTAGAATATGCATTCTTCTTTGCTCATATTTAATTCCTTAGAAAGGCCAAGACCATGTCACTCTTACTTCTCACCATAGCTTAGCTAAGGTATTAATAGCTCAAGTGCACAGGCCAAGGACCATGGGCAATGTACATCCATCTGCCACTTTATATGCACAGGTATTTCACAACAGCTTAAATATTTATGCCTTGTTCTAAATTGGTAAGTTTTGATGTTGCTTCTACTGCCCTTCATACCCAGCCTTCCTTTCATCTGCAGTCAGAGTCTCATGCAGTCCCTGCATTTTCCTTATGCCTATGATCTCCATTCTTGGTGAAGTGCAAACCCTTCCCACCCAATTCTATCCCTCCTTTCCCCATTTCCTGCCTTTTATTCTGTCTCTATACATCTTACTGCCCTTAAGCAGGTTCTACACTTAGATCTCTATCAGGACCCAGCAGGCTTCAACATGAGTGTAAAGTTTCTAATTGAGAAAACTAAAACCAAAAGCCAAAGAAGTGGAGGGAGAAACGCCTTTACTTTCATCATAAATAGCAGTGCTTATAAACTTGTAAAAACTATGTAAGAGAGAAGAAACCAGAAACTGGGTTGGGGGTGATGGTAAAATGAGAAATCATAAAATTAAACTAGATATTGCACTTGCTCTAAGATCAGGTCGCTTAGATTTAGTATTGCCCAAATGGCTTAACCTTTCCTTCCTTTCCTGTGTTCCCTTTTAGGTGGTGACTTCATTGCAGAGTAATGATCTGCATTGAAGGCAACAGTAGTATAAAACAGTAAATGCCTAGAGGTCAATTATTGCTTCAAAATAGATCCAGGCTATTAAAATTCTAGATGTGCTCCCCAGGAGGTGGGGGAGAATTTCTTCTCTGATGTGGCCCAGAAACAGTTCTCAGGGTATTAGGCATGCGTTCTTTGTTCGGAACAAGGATACTCTAGTTTCCTGGCAGGAATTATTATGGGTTTTAGAGTTTTCTCCCCTACGAAGAAAAATGGAAATCCACAGTGAGACAGGGCCATGAAGTTGCAGGCAGAAATAGAAAGAGTTCTACTTTTGTAGGCTGATTTCTATTCCTGGTCATGGTTATTGAGATCCAGTTGTCAAGAATTTTACTGCTAAGCCAGGCTTAGTAGAACTCTCCACAGCAGAAGGAAGCTCTAAGAAACACATGAAGCTCTAAGAAACACAGAGTTGATGTGTCTGGTTTTCTACAAACACCACACATCTCTTCCTTCCTCTGATATATCTCTTTAATGCGTATCCCAGTGAGGGGTGAGGACAGAGATCTGTGAAGTTTCTCTCACGCTGAAGGCACTTGAATGGCTTTTCCCCAGTGTGGATTTCCTGGGGGGTAGTCAAGTTGGATCTGTTGCTGAAGCCTTTCCCACACTGGGCACACTTGTACAGTCTCTCCACAGTGTGGACTTGCCAGTCAGTGCTAAACTGGGGACTGTTGTTGAATCTCTTCCCACAGACGGTGCACTGATAAGGCTTCTCTCCAGTGTGGATCCTCTGGTGGACAATGAAGCTGGAGCTCTGGTTGAAGCTTTTCCCACATTCCCCACCCTGGTATGGTCTCTCCCCTGTGTGAGTTCTCAGGTGGGCAGTGAGGTTGGAGCACTTACTGAATCCTTGCCCACACTCACTGCACTTGTGAGGCTTTAGTCATGTGTGGAGTCTCTGATGTCAAGGAAGATAAGAACCTTGGCTAAAGTTTTTCCCACATCTGTGATATTTAGAAGCTTTTTCCAGTTCAGGGGCTAGCTGGTGATAAGAAGAGGGAGAACTCTGAGCGCATTTTCCCCCACACAAGAGACATGTCCAAGGCTTCTCCTCAGGCCAGAGTCTCTGGTGACTCATCCTCTCCTGGGATGGG
>PVKU01013179.1:0-30525 GCA_004027475.1 Anoura caudifer | reverse complement strand
ATTCCCTACAGGCCTGGAATTTAGTGTAGGAGGTTAGATTCCCAGAAAAGCCAAGGCTGAGTAGTTGGTAGTCCTTTAGAAACAGAAATGGGAGGGGGAACAGGCCAACAGGTGTTTTCCATTTTAGATCCAAAAACATTTCATTGAAAAACAACATAAGAAAAAAAGGCAGCAAACCTCGCCTCTCTCTCCCAGCTGAGGCCACCTGAAGGGGACTCAGCCACAGGCAGTGACTGAAGCTTGCAGGTGTGCAGGGTGTGCGGTTGTGCTCGGGGCGGCGGGGCGGGGCGGGGTGGGGGTTCATTCTGCTAAGGTTTTGGTTACAAAAGCACGATGAGAGTGAGGCTAACATCAAAGCTTAGATGCTTCTGTGGATAACTCAGCTTCACTCTGGAAGCTTACTATAGGAGGCAAAATGCCTGTGAGCTGCACCACATGTGGAAAATGAAGGAAACCTGTGGCCAGCCCAGCATCAGTGCTGGAAGACCACCTTGCAGTCATGTGTCTAAATGACTGTGCAGCCCTTCCAATAAGCAAAGTACAGTATACTGTGTTCTACATTGGCTTTACTTTTAAATGGCATTTTATTTCAACACCTATTTAAACGACTAGATGTTAATGAAAATTGTATTGCTTAGGATTAAATGCTAAGAGAATTTTTCATAAAAGTGCTACCAAGTCCAGGGGCTTCTGGGTAATATACAAAAACAAAATAAGCAAAACAAACAAACACAAAACAAAATACCTTGCCTTATTTAGCATGGAAAAAGGTCTACTTTTAACCTTGACTGTGTTCACTGAGCAAAAGAAGAATTGCCAACACAGGTTAAATTCACCTGGGAGGCAGTTTGTTCCCCCGGGGTCAGGCCTCTGTAGTGAGCTGTCCTCACACGTTCTCGGAGATGTGTGTGCGATGCCCGTGTACCTCGGCTCCCTGCTCCTTTGGGTTCCAAGCGCACCAGCCAGTCCCACTCGTCCATCCCAGCGGATCCACCTTCAGGCTTCAGCCCGCAATCAGCAGCCCTCCCCAAGCTAGTTCACGCTAGCGTCACTCCCTGAGACCTTTCGGCCCTCCTGGAGCTGCAGTTTGTACTTTCAGTTCCAAACAATTCTCCAAAAGGTGCTGTGGCATTCAAAGAGCCAGGGGTCCTTGTCCCGAGCTCTGGCATTACTTTTAATTCAGGATGATCCTGGTCAGTTCCCTCATTCTTCCTCATATCTTACGGTTGGATTTTCTCCAAGCACAGGAGGAGGTGCCGTTTTACAAATGAAAGATTCGGGTTCCCATTTGGGAATTGAATGCAATCAAGCTTTGTGATATATCTCCCCTCAGGTTAGGAGAAAGCTTGGCTGTCTGTTGAGGGTCCCCTGGGTCGCTGCTTCCCTTTCTCATGGTCCTGAACAGCTGGTCAGAGATGTTGTCAGCTGTACGGGACTACTGCCTCACCATCAACCTGAAGTCATGCAGTAGAGGCAGAAAACAAAATAGGGTGAACAAAATTTGCTTTGAGCAGTTTTTTTCTTCTTAGCTTAATTTTTTCATCCCGCATCATGCTATGTTGCTAACAAAGAAAAATAACGACCTTTGAACCTCTGTTTTTATGAAGTCTGTTCTTTAAGGAATGAAAAACATGTACCTACTGTTGCTGCATTTGCATTATGTTTAAATTTTAAAAGTACCTTTTGGTCTAATAAAAACTGTGTGGGAAGTGAACTTTCTCCAAGGTCATTTAGAAGCACGATATGAACATATTACAGAGAGTCTGTCATCTGATCTTCAGGGAGTACGGCGTTCTGTGTCTCCAAGGCACGCACGGCATTCAAAGTACAACGAACTTCCAAATGCCTAGTTTTCCTCAGTCTGTGTGGTGCCTAGGGACCTGGTTTGCATCAGACTCTTCGGCATTGCTCTAAAGTTGACTTAAGGTATTCATATCACCGTCTGCTCACTTGACTCTCTGACAGACTTTAAAGATGTCCTCTT
Organism: Anoura caudifer; assembly: GCA_004027475.1. Taxonomy (NCBI): domain Eukaryota; kingdom Metazoa; phylum Chordata; class Mammalia; order Chiroptera; family Phyllostomidae; genus Anoura; species Anoura caudifer. Next base: position 28,541 of record PVKU01013179.1, on the reverse strand, counting down.
TCACCAATGACTGACAGTCATTTCACTGTAGAAGAGAGATTATATTAGTTTTCTACTGTATCTAACATTTCCACAAACTTAACAGCTTAAAACAACACACATTTGTTATCTCTCAGTGTCTGTGTGTTAAGAGTCTAGGCACAGTGTGACTGGGTTCTCTGCTTCAGTGTCTGACAAGGCTGGGAGCCTATCTGAGGCTTGACTATCGATGGATGCACTTCCCAGCTCTGGGCAAAATTCAGTTCCTGGCATCTGGCCCCTTTTCTTGCTGGCTAGAGGCTGGAAGCTCAAAGCTGCCCCCCCCCCCCCACACACACACACACTGCTTGAGGCCTCTCCCAGGTCCCTGACACAGGGGCTCTCCCCAGATGAATTCTTTCTTCCTCAAAGCCAGCAAAGTAGAGGGAGACCCTAGGTGGGTACAGAAATCTTGTGCCATAAAATCATGTAATCATGTACATAGGATCATCCAATGGTCCCTTTGGTTACATCTGATTTGTAATGCACAAAGAGTATCCTAAGTACTGCCAATTAATATGCTTAAATGTGATATGTGTCTATTGTTCCTGTATGAGAGTCATCAACCTTGAATTCTTCCTCTGTCTTCTCTAAGATCATAAGGCCGGCCCTCTGCACATAACAAATGTTCAAGGAGTTGTGCTAAATCCTGGGAGGAAAACTCTGCAAAAATTCTTCCCACTTTGATGTACTAGCTTTTACCCTAGATTCAAAAGCAAATGTCTTTCTAGTCATATATTTATGAGATCACTGAGGAACAGAGCTGCAATAAATTTCTCTTCTAACAGGTCACACTTGTATGCAAAGAATACCAAGCTGCTAAAAATGTGAAGTCTCTATGTGTTTTTAAAAAGAGTATTAATGAGGAATTCTGTCAAGTGCGCACTGCGATTCTTACCAAATTGCTTCCAACTTGATTTATGGAAGAACATTGGCCAGCAAAATGAGCTCTTTTTGCTTCAAAGCTTGTGTGGCTTTCTTAGAACACCTCTTGGGAGGCCTGCTAACCCCCACAGTTAAACACTGGTTTGAATCCCACCTCCTGTGCTCCTATTGTACAAAATCTGGGATTTCCTTGGGAGTGGTTGGCAGCTTCTGCTATGAGATCACTGGCTATTCTGTCCAAGGTGCCAGGTCTTCCTTTGACCCGGCACTGCCACTTCTTACCTCCCAGCATTGTCAGAGGAGATGAAAATAGCACCGCATGGAAAAATGAGCTAATCTCATTATTTTAGTAATTTTAAAATCCTGAACGAATTAAATAATGAAGATAGGAACTTTGTTTATATTCTATAACACTCTTAACTACTTTAATAAAAAGTATCAGTCATTAAAAAAAGTCCAGCCTCAGCAAAACTTACGCAAGGTACACTTTTGAGTATACAGTTTATTATTTGAGGTCAACTGTTCTTCTCCTTTTCCTTTCTGTAACCTTAGTGTGTTCAGGTCATAGTGTATAATGTTTAGTAATTTTAAAACTGTCTAGAGCAGAGTACATATTTGGATCCTTGAATTATTCCTCAGGATGTTGCATATTTCTAACATTGCCTTACACTTTTCTGGCCACTTTTTTCTTCCTTGTAATTTTCACTTGTCTCAAGAGTCTTCTCCTTCACTGCTTCCATGGACACCTCTTGGATGTGTGTAGAGATGCGGATCAGAGTGGGCTGATAGCTGTCCTCCTTCCCTGGGTTCCCTCCAGCTCACAAATTTAGAAACATCTGCATTTTCTGATGTAGCAAGAAACTTGCTGCATTCTCTCTCCTTTCCTCTCCCTTCCCTTGGCCCCATGAGCAAGAACAGGTATCAGGCCACACTTTTGATCCACGATTCCCTACTGGGTGGAACTCACCAGCCTACCTTCTGCCTCTCTCTGCCTCCCTGCAGTCTCCACATGTCTTTCTCCACCCTGTAAGCCCCCTGGGTGGGGAACGTATGAAATCCTGTAGTGGTCTAGCTGCTCAGGCTAAGGACATCTCTTAGTAAAGAGGGAGGAAGCCATTTGGGTTGCAAGTCCAAGCCACCTTCCCAAAATTTGCTTTCGAAGTGATACAACCAGTATTTGCTCTCTAATTGATGACTGGGTCTCCTTCAGTTTATTCTGCATCTCAAGGAGAAAGGGGTGCTATGAATTAATATTCTTAACTACTAATAAAGTGTGACATACCTGGCTCTCCTCTCCCCTTTACATTGTAGGAAGAGAGACTAGAGCAAAGGGGAAGGTAGTTCAATGGTCAGCAGAGCTTGTGAGCAACTTTGTGGGGCCTGGTCAGGAAGGCAGACAAAGAGCCAGATGTCCTGAGAATGAGGGCACTTGGGATGTGGGCCAGTTGGCCAAGTTTAGTCCTTCCTGCTTCCAGCCAAATCACAGGAGGTAGGCCAAGGTTTTAATGGAGACTCTGGGCTGGATGCCAGGCTTAAGGAACCTGCTAAAAATGTTCCTTAATGGTGAGCACCCAGGGCACAGCTCAGGAGACCCAAAAGGTGGGCATCCTTGGTCAGGCATGCTGACAGACAGGATAGCTGGTCATGCCCCTATGGGCTGCCGCACCGAGTCAGAGCTTCCACCAGGCGATTCCATGTATTAGAGATGGGAGTGACAATGTCCCCCCAAACTGCTGTGCTCCAAATTGAGAATGATGACTTGGGCCACTCAGACTCCAGTGAGGTGAACGTATTTCTATATTGGAGCTCAAAGATTCCCTTATGGAGAGTGGGGAAGCCCTTGATTCTATGACCAGTAAGGCCAACAGCATGATGGAGAGAACCAACTGACCAAACAGAACGTAAAATATCCTGCTTTACCCAAAGCGTGCATCTGAAAGAACTCCTGCGCATTGGCTGTGGGTGGGGCTTAGCAAGCCCGCTTGGGCAGGCAGAGAAGGGAAAAATGAGTCTTTACTATTTCCTCTTTGGTGTTGGAAGCCAGTTTTTTGAATGAGATGCCTCAAGGCCCCAAGAAACAAAGCATCTTTTCCTAGGTGTTGCAGTGGGGTCTCTGTAAGCACCCAGAGCAATGGTGGAATCAGTGGGCCCTGTCACTACCATGGTGTCACCATGGCAGTGGATACAGCCCCACAGGATCCACATTTCCAATTGACTTTCTGCAGCCCAGCCCTCTGCCCTGTGAGCCTGCTTGCCTCAGGGAGCAGGGGTGGATGGAGTACGGGAAAGCAGATACAGGGGTTCCCGCCCCTATTGGCACTAACTGTGTGCTCCTTCACCTCTACCTGAGGCGCCTCATCCTCAGCCCGTTGCCCAGGTCCTGCTGGCTTGTGGGGCTGGGAGGCTCCACAAGCCAGCAGGACCTCGTTATCTTCATTGTCCTTTTTTCACAACCCAGGAACACCCATTGAGTGCTCAGTCGGCTTAGATACCCCCTGAGTCAAAAGGCACAGGGAATTCGAACTCTGTCTGGGTGGGCGGGGCTCAGATTCCTGAAGAGCATAAATCTTTGGCATCCAAACTAACTAAAATCATTAATTAACCAATACGACAAGACAGTGTTAGAGATCAGTTACACATTTTTCATGTTGTGTGAATCTAGTAAAGGTAATACAGGGACAGTGCAAATGCCTCCCTGCCGTCTACCCAACACTTGAAAAGAATCAGAGAAAAATCAGGAAGCCAAAAAGCACAAAAAAAGAATAACAGCTGTTTATTAAGCACTCATTATGGGCCAAGCTGCTGAAAAACACGGTTTTATTTGAACTTCTAAGCAATCCTTCAAAGAAACACCATTCTTGCCGTCCCGGAGATGGGGGAACTGAGACTTACAGAGTTTGAACAACCTGGCCGGAGTCGCACTGGTCGGGAAGCAGCAGTGGGCCTCTGGTGCTCACACTCTTTCACACAAACCGTGTCCCACTTCACTGCTTATCTTGTTGGCACCATTACCTCTCTAGCCAGTTGTACCGCGTGCAGACACACCATTTAAAACAAAGCATGGGGGCGATGTAGACCACGTGGCATGGAGGGGGCCTGTGGGCAGGGCATCTGTATGACTCCTTGGGACACTCTCTTCTCAGAACTCCCGCGATGGCTTCCTTGGTCCATATTTCCACTGGCATTTATGTTTGGCTGATCACCAACCCTTCAATGGGATTTCAAAATAATACCAGGCACTCTCACCAGCTGGCACTTTTAAAACAGCACTAAATATTTCACTGTTTAAACACATCCCTTAGTAGTAGAGGTGTCAGAGCCCACATTCCAAAACACAGCAATGATCTTGTACAACCAAAACATCTCCGGTTAAACCTCACCTCTAGGGCTTCAGCAAACACAGCCCCACCCTGACCCCTGTGCCGGGAGTGGAGCCAAGTACGTTTTATCAAACTGACCCCACAACCACCCTGCAAGGGATTGGTACCCACACTCGCTTTCACAGATGAGGAAACACATGCATGCCTGGTCCAAAGTCACGTAGGGCGGTGGAACCAGAAATGCACCCCAAACTGCGGTTCTGCAGCACTGGCCGCACCACCGGGCTGGTTTCCAAGGGGTGGGTATGTCCTAGGTGGGGTCAGAACCTGCCTGTGGAGGAAAGAGACCAGAGCCTGGGAGGATTTCTTGTGGTGATTGACAAATTTCCCCAGACAAGGTTTTGCTTTATACAGGGGCTGATGCTTCTGACTTTCACCCTGTTAGAGTAGAAATGGTGGCTGCTACTGAGACAGCCAATCCTCAAATGATGATGAGGAGACCCCTCAGTTCGCCCCGGTACTACTGGATCCTGTCCCATCCTCCCAGGACAGCAGTGTGACCGGTTCACCTGCACAAGGGGTTACCAGCTTTAGGTTCACCTCCAAATTCTCCTCCTCCCCCACGGGTGAGCCTCAGTTAACCACATTCATTTCCCAATGATTTTCTACTCCACAGATATAACACCACCTCTCTCATATCCACTGGGCAATTAAAGACTGCTGGGTAAAACTTTCATTTGTTTACATGGGAGAAAACTGAGACATAGCCAGATTCTACACTAACTATGAGGAGTACTATTAGCCTTATTTTATAGAGGAGAACATTTGAGATCAGAGAGGTTAAGTAATTTGCCCAAAGTTGCACAACAACTGTGCAGCCAAGCGACTCCAGAGCCCACGTGTTGATGGTGTCTCTGGTGAATTAGTGGTACAGGTCAGGGTAGAAGCTGAGCCTTTCAGCTTCCATTTCAAAGCTCCCACTCATTATTGCCCTGTTGCCTCCCTGAGATTAACAAACGTTACCTCACCTTTTACCAGTAGACCTCAGTGCCAATTCTATGAGTACGTTATTACTGTGAGTTGAAGAAATAGCTGCTGAGGTAGGTGCTGGGGACATAGTTCAACTGGCTTTGGTGCTGTTGGTAGCCCCCAAATCTAATTTTCTTCAGATGACTGACAGCAGCTTGCTCTTTATTTGGAGCAAAAAATGGCATTTGTGGCACAACTGCCTTCCAACAAAATTACCCCTCCAAATGAAAGCTGACGCAGGCCTCTCACAAGTGCACACCTTCGCCACAGCTAATGCGGCACTGCTGGCTATCCCTGAAAATGTCCCCTATGGTGCCACAAACAGGTCCTGGAAGGGGCACCTTCCCATCCACCTCACCCGAGTTCACTCCTGAGCAACTGTCAGAGGGTGTTTGGTGGTTGTTTCCCTACTTCCCATTTCCCCTTCTCTAGACTAGAGAGGCCTGACGTTACTGAGGTGAAAATGCTCTGTACCCATCCTGGACAAGGGCTTTAGATGGAGTAGACTCCACCCTAGCTGCAGACCAGGCAGACTCTGCTCAACTTAAGCTGATCTATTAGTGTGAGTATTGGAGGCCTATAACACAGCCCCCCCGAAGGCAGAGAACCCTGTACTCCTTGCTCTAGGGACAGCTACAAACGTGGGCCTGCAGCTCAAGCTAGTCAAAATGATGTAGACTTCTCAATTATTGCTAAGAAATTAGCATGGGCTCTCCCTTCCCCAGACAGTATCATGTGAAGGTGATAGTCTCATGGCAGTGGCAGTCGCTTGCCACTGTCAGGGGGACACCTGGGGCTGTCACAAGAACTTTGAAGCCTGACAATAAATGTAACCCTGGGGGAAACAGAGAGAAGGATGGAGAAAACAAAGGTCCTTGGAGACACGCTGAGCCCCACTCAAGGCCAGGCTTCTCCCTTGGCCTTTGAATTCCGTGAGCCAGGCCGTCGTCTGCGGTTCTGGCTCGTCTTCTGTCCTTGTAACCCAGACCCTGTCCTGGCGGGCTCCCGCCATGTGCCTTTGTCTGTGCTCCCCACACTTCTGCTAGCACCATGCCTCATTTAGACTAGGTGTTCAGTAAAGGAATTAATTGTGAATGAATAACTCACACACTTTTGCAAAATGATACTCTTTCATTATTCAGAACTCAGTACAGCTGTGAAACCGGCCTGTGTTGTTGCTGTTGTATGTACAGTTTGTTCTCCTTGACACACACACATGTTTTTTCACAGCCAGAGCCATGACCTGAACCTGACGCAGCAAGTCTGAGTGCGCTCCCAGGCTCCAGCACCCTCTCGGCGCTGCAGGCAGGGAGCACATCCAAAGTGAGAGTCGTCGGCTGTATCGTGTTGCCCTCAACTTGGAGTTATCTGGCCCTCACATCGAGCGCTACAGGGGCCACTCACAGAAAGCTATGTGAATATATATATATTTTTTAATGGTTTCTTTCCCCTATACATAATTGCCATATTCAAAATGATTTTTGACAAGCTTCTAATGAATTAGAATGTTCTATACAACTAGAGGAATTAAATGCTTGGAATCGATCATTATGATGGAATCTTGAAATATAGCTATTTTACTGAGCCATGTATTTTTTTTTTTTATATTGCTTGTCATTGAGGAATGCGAAAGTTTTACAGTTTTTTTACATACAGGGTTGCAATTTTGACGCCTGGAAAAAAAACATGTGTCACCCTGAGCAGGTCATTTAACTTCTCTGGGTCAGATCTTCCTTTGAAAAATGAGAGAGCAGGTCTCAGGAAAGTTTTCTGTTTTACTACCACTTAGATGCTCACTGTGCACGGTTAGCATTGTGAATATTCAATGGCATTTTCTCCAAGGAACTTAGAAGTGGTTGGGATGGCCCTCACCCCAGAAGGCCTTGTCTGGAGCAGGGAGACTGGGGGGCCTTTGCAAATGTTGGCTCAATGACATTTACGCAAGAAGAGAAAAGCCGTCTGGATGAATCCACCCCAAAAATTGCTTGGGCACTACCTCTGTGCTTTACTCTCGCTAGGGGTAGAAGCAGACGTGCATCTGGCCCTCAGCTCAGGGATTTTGTCTGCAGAAACAAACCCAGTGCACGTGGAATGGCGACAGGGGCAGCTCACAATTCAGTGCTGATCATAGGGCATGGACTGTGAAGTGCTGCCAGAACTTAGAAAACTGGGATATCTGAGAGGGTGGAAGAGGCCAGGAGAGGTTTCCTGAAGATGGACTTCAGGTGGTCCTTAAAGAGAAGGATTTGGGGTGTGTGCGTGTGTGTGTGAAGAAGACTCAGGGAGTGAAGACAAAATGTGATGTTTGAGGCTTTGCTCTGCCCTAGCTCCTGGCTCAGAAAGCCAGCACGCCTGCTGCTACTGTATCTTTAAAGCCTTCTTGCTGCTGTGGAAAATCACCATTCACGGGGGTCAGAATACTATGGCCCTGACTTAAGCCTTGGCCCCAAAGAGTGTGCACATTTCCTGCATGGCAAGCTAACACCATTTGTAACAACCTGCACATTAGGGAGCCAGTAAATAAATAAACCTTTACATTCCAGATCAATCTACCCAGGCCCTGACAATGACTTACAGCTTGTAATGCTGGGTTAAATATTAGTTGAGGGCACACCAGTCAGCTCACACACTGAGATTTCTGGAGGAAAAGGGCATCAGCCATGAGCCTAGCCTGCGAACACAGCCTGGGCCTGGAGAGGAGATTTCTTGGACCCGAGACACTGGAAAGATGAGAGAAACCACAGGATGAAGATGCCTTTAAAACACAGCAAACCCACTTACCCAGGTGAAGTGGAGCTCCATCCCACTCACTTTAAAAGTTAACACAAACTTAACTTGTATTCTAACATAGCAGGAGTAACCATAATATCCGCTTCTTTCTAGAATACTCTGTGGCTTTTTATATTCCTTTCTTTGTATTAACCCTGTAACTCCGAGCAGTAGGGCTCACTGCCATTTTGAGATTAGCAAAATGGGTGTCAGTGAGAAGGAATTCCTTACCCAAAGTCAGCTGGAAATGCAAGTACTCATTTATATAAGGAATTAAGAAATAAACACAAGGACGCAACTGCCCAACCATGCACCAAGATGCTTTTTGTAAAGCCAAACCGTTGCCCCCCATTTTGGCTTTCTAAAACATAGCACAGTGCACCCACGCAGAGGGATACTCAGCAGCCGTTAAAATCTACTTTGTAGACCTACGTCAATTAATATAAAAAGATACTCATGCTATATTACTTAATCAGAAAAGCATTCACCAAACTGATATAGGATAAGATTCTCTGCTTTAAAATAAAAAAAGTATTTGTGTAGCAAATAGCACTGGCATGCTTATATATATATATATATATATATATATATATATATATAATGTGGAACTATGCATAGTTTTATGCTTACTTGTTTCTATTTTTCTGTATCTTGAAATTTTTCTGGTTTGAGATTTTGCTTTTGAAACCAGAATTAAAAATCAATGAGAAGGAAAAAAAAAAGATAAACACTTCAGGAAAATCTGAGTTTACCAGTGCTAAAATGTTCATCCCACTGATTTTTCTATGTCTGGAATTTCTATCATTACTGCTTTTTGGATAAACACTAGTTCAAAAAACAGGAGGTCGTGGTGCAGCACCACTAAACCCCATGCTCACATTCCCTTGTCGGACCTACTTTCATCCGGAAAAACGGAGAGCTGGCCCCTGCAGAAAACTCACGTGTGCCCCAAGGTACAGGGGCGGCTCTTAGGAAGGACAGAACTTCCAGGTGGGGCCTGAGAAGGATCTTAGAAGGAAGGGGAGAGAAAAGGGCGGTAGGAAGAGCAATACAGTGTTTCCTGGGCTCTGCTCTCGGTGGTGCAGGCGAGGACGGCTGAGCCGCTGGCAGCACGACTCCTCCAGGACTTGCAGCTGCCTCAGCAATGGGTCTGTGCGGAGTCTTACAGTGACGAGGGGCTCTGTGTAAGTGAACTACGTCTCTAGCCTTGTGGCAAAGTCAAACCCAGGACCTAGGTCCAGAACTATTCAGAATGTAGGGTGGGGTGGGGTGTAAGCTCTGTGAGGAAGCAATGAAATAGCAGGGTCAAGGTGGAGGTTGGACGGGTAGGAGCCACGGAGCTCTCGAGGAATTAACCTGGAATAACTATGGAGCCACCTGAGCTTTTGTCATATTATTTGACCTAGTACTTTCCGTTGTTTAAACTAATTGAATCCAAGTTTTCTGTTACTGGCATCCAAACTGTCCTAACGACTCCACCCACATTTAATGAGCCCGTGTATGCTTCAGGCACTGTGTTTCGGCTTTACGTGTATTACTTCATTCAGGCCTCACACAACCCCATGACACATGTGCCATTGTCATCCTCAGCTGGAAACAAGGAAGGAACAGCAGCCTTGGGAGGTTGAGGAGCATGCCCAGGTGACACAACTGTGGAGGCATAGGTTTGTGTTCCCACGCAGACTGGCTGACTCGAGAGCCCCAGTCTGAGTCATTCACATTTCTGATCTATTATTAAGTAGAAGATTGCTCAGTTGATGTTTTTAATCTAAGAGTTATTAGTAAGAGGAAAAAAAAAGAATTTGAGCTGTAACACGTTCTACCTCCACTCCACAAACACTGGTCTCCTTTCCAAAAGCCACACTTGGTGCAGCCAACACCAGAGAGATACGTAGGTGGTGGAGTGGAGGAGGGGATAGGTGGGGCAGCTTAAGAAGTTCACCTCCTGGTGGCAGACTTAATGGTGTTAAAGGTATTATTTAAATGCCTCATGCCTCAGTTTCCTCATTTGTGAAAAGGTGGTGGGGGAGACATGTCTCCCAGAGGCGGTGTGTGGGTTAGGAGAGCCGTGATGTGAAAAGCACCCAGCACAGCACCCTGACTGTCTCAGGGAAGAAGGTGCTTCCTGGGAAACACAATCCAGTGTCAGATGTGGACCCAGGCTTGGGAGTTCAGGCCGACCAGGGCTCCAACCTGGCCTTAGTTTTTACTTTCTCTCTAAAAAGAAGATACTCATTCATGTATTCCACATATGCTTTTTTGGTCTTCTCTTGGGACCATGTATGCTGAGATAATGCTGAGTTACAACTTTAAACATAATAGTCTCCATTATCTTGGAAATTACAATCTGGTTAGAGAAACAGACACACACACACACACACACACACAAAGATCACAATATTGAACATGAAGTTCTCAGATGAAGTACAAGGTCAATGTGAATACGTGGGAGTTAGAGTCAGCCTGGGTTTGGGGGATCAGAGGAGGCTCCCTGGAAGAGAGACTTTTAAGATGAACGCTGAACCGTGAGCAGGAGTGATCCAGTTTGAAGGGGCATGACAAAATAGGGAGGGGAAAGAGTACTCAGGTCCCAGATTGTTGGGAAGGCGAAGTATGACAATGTATATGAATAGCTTAATAGAGTGCCCAGCAATTTGTATGTACTCAGTGAACAATCATAATTTCCTATTCTAGGACACTTGATACACGTTTATTTTTCTATCTGCATTTCTACCAGCTTCAAATGAATGCTTCTTATTAACTCTCCAGCAGTTTCCTGACTCTCACTCACAGTATGTCAGGCGTGATCATCTAAAGAACGTGCTTACCCTCCGACTGAAGCCTGAGCAGCACTACAAAGGATGCTCTTCTCCTCCTCTTCGTGGTCGGTGAGTGCCAGGCAAAGCAAGTCTGCACTAAGTGAAGGCAACAGATGTTGGTAGTTCTCTGCGCATTTCTAGCTTTCTTCACTAGCAGTTCTCTTACTTTTTCATCCGTCTGAAAGGGGAAACCTAGAATTTCATGATAGTGAAGTGGTCTGATCGAGTTCACCGTGCAAGGACTGGTGGTACCATAGCTCGCTTCTGCTTCTGTTTCTGCTCTCTTGGCAAGTGCCTGCCTCCTGATGCAGCCTTATGATGTTTCAGAACAATTTCTCCTTAACCCTGATTCCCTACGTGCACCCAATCCAGTAGGGGAGGACAATAGTCAGCTCGGGGAATAACTTCCTAATACAGAATTTGAACCAAGTGAAGTATACTGTGAAGAACCTTGGAACCACATGAAATGAAACCAGACTCTGGGCAATTCTGTCACTTGTATGAAAGGAGGCAATGGCATTAATGCAGGTGTTCTTTTAGAGTGTGCCGTGAGGATACCGCACTAAGCTTCATGGTTCTTGTTTCATTCAACGTTAAGGTGGAAGCTTTTAGGAAAATCAAATCTGAGGTTGGGAAGGCTTATATAACATGGTTGGGAGGCTGCAGAGCCACGGCGCCCTTGTCCACTGTTGTGGGAAGTGTAGATTGGTACAAATTCCTCTGGAAAATGGACTGTATGGTAGAGATGAAGATGTGTTTTGTGACAGAAAACTATACTTGAACAACAATTAAAATAAAATTAAAAAATATATTTTGCATGTATCCCAGCAGTCCCCCTTCTAGTGAGTTTCATGCCTGGAATGAATATATATGAATGTTCAAAGCAGCAGTGTTTATAATTATGCAAAGCTGGAACCAACCCAAATGTCTACAGAAAAAAAAAATGTTGTTTTAAGCAGCAATGTGAATTTTATAAATACAATGTATAAAGAAGTAAGTTAAAAATAATACATATCGTGTGCTTGCATTTGTGGAGCCCAAGACTAAGTGAAACTAAATTATGATTTTAGGGATGTCTAAATGCATAGGTGGTGGAGGTATAACAAAAAGCAAGGCAGTAATTATTGTAAATGTCAGAATAGTGGGTGGGAAGGAATACACCGGAACTTCAGGGGTCTAGCAATGTTCTGTGACTTGACCTGGGAGATGTTATAGGGGTATTTGTTTTATAATTATTTGTTAATTTTACATTTGTGTTTCATGCACATTTCTATATATAAAACATGTAAAAAAAAATTCTCTATGCCCTTCTGAACAAACAGTGGCCTGTAGAGTAAATCATTAATAAAATTATTTTCTAATGGACTTCCAAAGAGAAAACCTTTCTCAAAGAGCCTCTGTTAGGTGCCTAATTTATCTCTAAATTCCAGACCTTTGGACATACTGGTTTTACTATAACCGAGAACGGCCTCTTTCTGGAGGCCTCAGATAATCCAGCTCAAACTCTGAGAAAGCATGTCAGAGCTGCAGGGAAGATTTTCCTCTGTGATAACCAGTTGCTTGTGAACAAAATGAACAGGTGGGAGCTGGTATAGACTAGAAAGCAGGTATGTTTCTGAAATGAGGCTGATTGTTTCTAGAGAAACATTAACCAGCGTCCCCAGGGGAGGGCTGCCCGAGAGACTGTGTTTTGGCTTCTTAATAAAACCCGAGATGCGCCTTGAGTGTCCTTCTGCCCCACATTTCAAATTCTATTAAACACATACAAAACTAAAATAAATGAGTGCTAGGTGGCTGCCTTGAGTGTGTGCCATGCATTTTTTATTGCAGTCATTAAGGACCTCAGGGCTTCATTAGTCTTAGGGAATAGAAATTTTCAGACACTGGTGATTAGATACCAGAATTACTCCAATTGGAAACCTTTTAAAATATGCATCTCACACTTTAGAACAACACACATTTATATACAACTTTCATGTTTACAAGTACAAAAGGCAAAGAAGCCACAAAGAATCAAAGCAACCATAAGTCGGCTATGTTCAATATAGATAACCATGTTGGCCCTGCTCTCTATTTTTTAATTTTAGAAGAAAATTGTAAATATCATCACATAGGTGACCTTGACATTTAGAAGCTGGGACTGCAGGTGGTCCACACATATCTGAGCATCTCAGAGAACTGAGACGCCAGCATGTTCCAAATCAAGCCGGACTAAAGGGAGCCATTTGTTGCTGGAGTTTCACTGACGCTGAACAACAAACTCCCCGAGTTTTCACAACCAGCACTCACTGTGTCCACTGAACCCTGCTTTCTAGAGCAGGTGTGTGATTCCTTCTTTGTTTCCGTGTCAGATGAATCAGCGCTCACGGGAAAGCCAAAGTGTTTCCGAATATGTCCCGGAGGCAGAGGAGGGGTAGTTGTCTCCCAGAGGTTTAGGCCTGTCCGTGCTGTGTATCAAAGGTTTCTAGGTCCAGGGAGTTAGGATTTCGTCTAAAGCTCTAGGACTGAGACATTTGCAGGTGAAAGTCAGCTTGGGTTCCTATGTCATATGATTCCAGAACTGGTTCTGTGTTCGTGCTGTGAACTGTGCTTTCCAGTTTGAGTTTGGATTTCTTGAGGCTGAGAAGAACTCTTCGATATAAAAGCGGATCCCGGGATTCTGATGGTTCAGATGGTTGTTGTGCGCTGGTCCAGCATTCATGTCAGAGCAGACTTGGGTTATCCAATGTCGGACCATGCAGATCACAAGACAAGATAATGTCTGATTTAATAATTTCTGGCTTTGGTTGGAGCTTCCCATTTTCCTTTCCTTTCCAGGCTGATCCCTGAGTTCTGCAGGGACTCCACACCTTTTCAGAAAATGTGTGACCATCATGCAGCTCCACTGGCCTCAGGACAGCCACGTATACACTGGGAGGTCTTGCCATAATGCTCTGAAGTGGCTCAAGTCCCATCCAGCCCCGTATGAGTTTGGGACACCGGTACTCCATCCCAGCGTGCATTTTCACAACGGGTAGTTTTATAGAAGAAACGGGTTTGTCTGGGCTTCTAGAGCATCCCTCGATGGGACAGCAGTAGTGTTTCCCAAGCTTTCAAATCTTTGCTCACAGTTGGATGCCCTCTGGCCCTGTGGATGGTGGCTCCTCCCTGGGTGCACACCCAGCAGAGCCGCACACAGCACAGAGCCTAGGGCGAGGGGAGCCACTCAGCTGCAGCAGCCCCTCTGCCTTCTCTGCCACCTGAGAGAAGAAATTTTCACCCTTACTTTCTCTATAATCGCTTACTAAGAGAACAGTTGATTAGGGGAAATTATTTCCTCTCAGGATCATTTTGCTCTATGACCGAAGGGACAGCTTTCCGAGTATGCTGCTCGGGGCCCCACTTGTTATGAGGTTTGTTTGTCCACTGGCCCGTAGGAGCTCTGGAAATTGTTCCACCCGCTTCTTTCTGGTGCTCTCCCCTCCTGGCCTCTTGCAGTTCTCTGGTACATGATGATCAGTACTCAGCTGAAGGTTCGGCTGAGTTCTCTCTGTGCGGAGCTCTCTCTTGTTTTCTGCCCTGTGAATATTCTGTCTCCCCAGCTCAGGGAATGGACTGTCTGTTTCTCCTCCCTGTGTTGCCGCCTGGATGCTCTTTAGGAAGTAATTGGGGTAATTTTTTCCTTTCTGTCTGTGATCAGTGTCCTTCCCTGTCTCTCAATCAATATCTGAAAACCATTTTTTTTTAAACCTATTTTGTCCAGCTGTTTAGTTGTTCGAGGTGTGTATGACTTTCCTAGGGCTGCTGTAACAAATGACCACCAATGGGGTGGCTTGAAACAACTTAGAACAACAGCAGTATGTTTTCCTGCAGTTCTGGAAGCCATGGCTCTGCAGTCTAGGTGTCAGCAGGACCCCACTCCCTCTGACGGATCTGGGGGGTGGGATCCAAACCCACCTCCTCCAGCTTCCGGCGGCCTTTGATGCGGCCCTGCCGGTCTGCAGCCACGTCACTTCAGTATCTCCCTCCAATCTTTTCCTCTGTGCGTCTCTGTTAACTCCTTTCGCTCCTCCCTTATAAGGACACTTGTGACACCAGAGAATCCAAGGTAATCTCCTCATCTCAAAATCATCAACCTAATTACATTGGCAAGAACCCTTTTTCCAAGAAGGGTCCTATTTACTAGTCAAAGATTTAGGACTTGATATCTTTGGTGGATAGCATCCAACCTATTATAAGATGTAAGGATAAATCAGGCTCCTGTTATTCCACTTTGGCCAGAAGCAGAAATCTGGTGGGGAAGTGGAACCTGGGACAAGAAAAAGATATATGGAGTGAAAAAGGAAGAAATCCTGGGGTTTTTGTTCATGAAGTCATTTGTTTAAAACATTTTTACCAAATGCCAAATATGTGATAGTGACATAGGACTGAACAAAATATTCTTGCTTCATGAAGCTAACATTCTAATGGGAAGAGACAGATAAATCAAGTATATAGTCTTCACATGGTAATGAAGGCTATGGAAAAGGAAAATGAAACAGAAAGGTATGAGAAAGGCTTCAGAATGGGGGAGAGTTTACAATTTTAAACAGAATGTATAGGGAAGGTCTGAATAACAACGCAGTATTTGAATAAAGACCTAAAGGAAGTGGAGGAGTAAGGTGTGTAGGTATCTGTAAATATTGCAGGGAGATGGAATCGGAAGTGCAAGGGTTCTGAGATGCGAGCGTATCTGGTGAGCTTGGAGAAACTGCTAGAATGTTAGCATCTGCTGGAGCAGAATGAGCCACACTCATTCAGTGTGTGAGCCACACACTGGAGCAGAGGGGCCACGTGACATAGGACACCGAGGGCAATTTGGCTTTTACTGTGAGCAAGGAGGACAGTCATTTGGAGCGCCACGATGTGGCTCAGACTTTAGCAGGATGCCTCTGCCCTGTGGTGTGGAGAGGGGACTGCAGGGTGTGAAAGCAGAAAGATCTGCTAGGGGGCGCCAATCAGGCAACAGGGTGGAGGTGGCTGAGATAAGATGGGAGCAGCCACAATGTGAGAGGTGATTAGATTCTGGAATACTGTGAAAGGAGAGTCAGAAGTAGTTGCTGATGGACAGCCTGTGGAGTGTGAGAGAAAGAGAGGCAACCTGAACTAGTGTGAGATTTTAGAACCGAGCAATGAGGGATGTGGCTGCCACTAACTGAGATGGGAACGCAGTGCGAGGAGCAGGTTGAACAGGGGAGACCGAAAGTTTCTTTACTGGCTATTTAAGTTTGAGATGCCAATTAGATGGTCATTTGAGATGTCAAAGAGACTGTTGGATATACTGAGGCTGGCACTTAAATGATAGGTTTGGTTTGGAAGTATATACTCAGGAGTCAGCTGACAGCAAATAGAAACAAAGAATTTAATTTGGGGAGGGGCAGATGTCTTCAACCATACTCTCTCCTAACCTGAGGGTTTTCATGAAAAATGTTTCTAAGCACATAGTTGTCCTGCCTGTTCAGTGCTCACTGACAAAACTGAGTTTAAAATGTGAAACAAAGAAGAGTACAGGGCACAGAATTAAGGTCTAGGAAGTATAATGAGTGGTGAGTGTCTGAAATTCAGCCTAAATCAGATTATTAAATCTTCACAAGATGGGATTATTGTCTCTATTTTGTGGATGGGGAAACTAACTTTCAAAGAGGTCTACTGACTTGCCCTAAGTCGCAGGGTCAGTGCATGTAGAGACCCCGCTGGCTCACGCTGGAGCCCACCCAGGTTCTTCCGATGACCCGACAAGGCCCCCTGGTCCCGCAGTTTGTTCAGAGGGTAGGAACCATGGCATCCCCTGGGCCCAGGGCACGCTTCTTTATGATGGCACGGTTTCTGTCCCAGGGAGAGACTGGACTGGTTTCCAGCAGATGGGGTGAGGGAAGCCATAACTGGAAATATCCATTACTTGATAACTATTTCCACTATTAGTCTGAAAACAAAGGGGATGTTGTGTATTTCACCACCCAGTTATATGAGATCATGAATGAGTAAAATATGATTAAGGTTGATTAGGAGGAGAAACATGGAAAGGGAACCTAGCCCATTAATTAACATTACTACTATTGACACCAGGCCAGAAAACCTTTCAACGGAGAGGCATTAGCCAATTTAAATACGGTCTCTCAAATCTGAAGATACCTAGCTCCCCTCCTGGGCGACCAGCCACTTCTATCACTGTGCTCTGCCAGATTAGCAAGGCCTTTGTAAGGAAGGAGAAGCGTCCTGGTGAACAGGCCGCCTCTCTGTCAACAGTGAGCCTGCTCATTCTTATTATCCTTTCTTCTGAGATCCTCTATAAAAGGCAGAGTTGTTTATCATCTATAGCTATACCTCAGAATCAAATGTCAGTGACATCGATACGGGAGGATAAGAGGGCTCATTCCAGGTGAAACGGATGGCACCGTTTGGTTAGTTTATCAGACAGTGCAAAGGCAGGAGGAAGGGGAAGCGGGGAAGACGGAGCCGTGTCCCTCACAAAGGGACGTGGGGGAGTGTGCAGGTTTCCAGAAGACCAAAGAAACCATTGTTACCAACTCTGTTTTGGCTTTGACAGGAGTCACCTGATCCCAGTTTAGAAATTTATTTCCACCGCAGAACTAAAGCAGTCTGTCCGGACACGGAGGGGCCTGGAGAGCACGCCCACTCTGCCTGCGGGCTCGGGGGTGGGGCTGTGGTGAGTCCCCCGATACACACCTGTCGGCGGTCACACTCACCGGGGTGGCCTTTGCTGGACACTGCAGCTCTGGGGTCTTCAGAAGTTCACTGTGGTGATCGCAACTCAGGGCTCACTTACTCTCCCTCTGCCTCCATTTCCTCGAGTCCCTTTTCCAGCATTAAGGTCTCCTCACTGCAACACTGAAGGGCAGAAGACAGGAAGATAGTTTGCTTTGGGTTCTCTGGTAGGTGGGCCATTGGAAGGGGCTCTGTGGAATGAGGTAGGTCCTTTAGGCTGACAGGCCTGGAAAAGATTTGTGTTTTGACTTTCCTGCTACCTGGTGTAGGAAGTTCAGTTAAAAGCCGATAAGGAAAGATAGCAGCCAAGATGAGGTTTGTATTACAGGACCCAGTGGCACAAAGCTGCACGGGACATGAAATAGTGGGCATGGAGCCATTGCCAAGAATATTAGTATCTTTGTCTCTTTCTGTGGGTCTGATCTCTCGCTGCCCTGGGGGAGGTGATACTGTCACTAGCAGCCCGTGTTGACAGAATGCCTGGAGACTTCACCTCCAAGCTGAGGGTGTCTGGGGTGAATTACTGAAAACATGATACTTCCCAAAGTTAATTTTCTAGAAAAACGTTCTGGAGAATGAAATTCCCAGAGACCTGTAGCTTAAAGAGCAGCAGTATTTACATTAAGCCAACATCCTGGGAAGGGGGCAGCTCCCTAAGAGGAGCTGACCTTTGGTGTGGGCTCCAGCCAGGCCCTGCCAAACAAGCTGGTGGCGGGTCTCCTGGCAAGCCCCAGCCAAAGCCCTCACCAGCTCTTTCCTTCAGTGAAACTGAAGGGTGCAATTCACAATATCCGTGAGTTTTGGGCTTCACTGCCTTTAAATTACAAGAAGGCAAACAAGTAGGAAAAAAAAAGAGAGAGGCCAACATTTTAAAAGTTAAAGACTTTCAAAGAAGGAGGAATAAGTCTGACCGCAGGAAAAGCGGTCAGAAATGTGACACCCTTTTTGTGAGAGCCTAGGCGACCCCGAATTGCCTAACCACTGTATCCCAGGAGACATTGCTTGGACTGAAGCTTCCAGAAACCTTTGAATGGCTCATTCATTTTACGGGGGCTGAAGCTGATGGGGTAATTGTCAGGGGAGGCTGTGGATTTGACTGATTTCTGAACAGGAAGACTTTCATTGTCAGCCAGGAAACCCTCGGTAATTACCCACTGCCATGTACTGTCCAGAACCACGTGTGCATGTGTGAGTGTGTGTGAGTGTGTATGTGCTGGGGGGTGGGGCGTAAGGGGAAGGATGGCCCCTCTGTGTGTTTAAATCCAGGCTAAGAGTTTTCTCTGCTTAGTGCTTGTACCACAGAGAGAGATGAAGGCATGAAAGTTTTCTATGAGTTAAATCCTGCACTAAGAATGAATTTCCATTCCTCCTGTAACACATGCTCCCCCGGACCTCACTAGCCTAACAGGATTAGATTAATTGTAATAATCTAAACATCACAGCCTTCTCCCCCGGCTGCATGGCCCGGAGACTCTCGCTCCATTAAATTCTCACTCACTTTTGGATATTCTCCAGGGGGGCTTCATGTGACCTCCAGAACAGCCCTTTTATGCTCTTCTGTTCAGGGCTCCCTGGCTGGGGATGGAGAAGACCCCTGAGGGGGGCTGTGCCTCTCCTCACCTCTGTTCAGCTCCAGCAGTCCCCTTGACAGTCCAGCTGTTTGCACCAGGAGGGTCACTTTCTTCCAGTGGCCAGATCAGCAGGGTGCTGAGGAGGTGCTGTAGTTTGGGAGCTCTCTCTGGGCAGAGGACTCCTGTCCCCCTCATTCTGTCACTTTTGCCTCCTCAGTAGGCAGGACCAAGCAGTCAGGTCATGCGTAACTTGGTGAGAACATTTCTTTCGTGGCTGCTTGGAGCCCACTCTTTTCATGCAATCCAGAAAAAAATTCAGGAGGCCAGTGTTCTAGACCAGTGCTTCTCAAACTTTAGCGCTTGTCATAGTCACCTGAAAGCTTTGTTCAAACACAGAAGGTTTCAGTAAGTCCAATTTGGTATGTCTGCAATGGGCCTCAAGGTTTTACATTTCTAACACATTCCTAGGGGATGCTGGTGCTGCTGGTCTGGGGACCACTTTTCGAGAGCCCCCAACTAGATCAGCGCTGCGCTGCCCCAGGTCCCCTGTCCCAACAGGATGGGCTTGCCTAGATGTGGGCAGATCTCAGCAGAGACCCCACTTTAGGTTCAAGCTGGCACTTCCATTACAATAAAAGAAAATGACACAATACTTTTAAAGTTTTGCTTTAAAAGCAGGCATTACTTGCATGCATTGTGGCAATTTAGGATTTGACTTAGGAACTTCAAATCTGCGCATTCCTTGTGTATGAATTGCTGACCAACGCCACTCTGGAGTGAGGCTTCCTTCAGTGCTAAAGAGCAACCATGGTGTGGCCTTCTCCCTCTGATGACAAAAATCATTATATTTGGGGACAGCACATTTTTTTTCCTCCTTGGTGAACTGATAAGTTACTGTTGGACCGGAGTTCCTGAAGGTGAGATAAGAGGGGCTGCACACCACGGAAGGGAACTACAGGCAGAGTCGTTGAGGAACTACAGCTGAGGTCTGGTTCCAGGCTACCATAGCAGAGTATTGCATAAAGTGGGTTGTAATCTTTTTGTTGGTGGAGGTTCTTGCCTTTAATTGTAAAACCACGATATCTGTGAAGTGCAACGAAACAGGCTACACCTATAGTTTCATCTAGTATTAAGTGAGCTGGGATCCACAGCTCTTTCCATGAGCCTGAACCATGTTGAACATTTGTGTGGAAAATGTGTTGTGCCAACACACAAACCAAGTTACCTTCCAGATGGAAGTCAACTTGCTGCAAATCAGAGATTTCAGTAACATGCTGAAGGTCTTCTGTCATAGATGAGCATTCCTTTGCTCTCACATGTTTATCATTCATCAGGCTATGGGGGAAGCTCAAATTATACCTGGCATTTGCTAGGCTGTTGAATTACTGCTGTTTTAGGTGGGTTTCCCATGTGTCCCCATGAGTCACAGAGATCAACACCATGGTACCCGCTGGACCTGAGGTGGATCAAAGCTGAAGTTCGGATGGGGAAGCCAGGCTCCTGGAGCTCATCCACAGGGTGAGGTTTAATCTTTTGCTTTCTTCCAACTTTTGGGTTTGGCTTGAGGTGACTCTTGGCAACAATGGGACAAGCGCAGTGCTCTGGGAAACAAAGTGTGTGAAAGCCAAATCATCCAGCTTTCACGAACTCCAGGAATCTTCAAGGTAATCTCTCAGCTCCTCCATTCTAGAAGTGAGGCCCAGTCCATCAGTGTGACCGTGAAGCCTGGGTGTGCTCCCCTGGGACCACCTAGGGCTCCAGCAGTAGAGCTGCCTCGGGACCGGAGATGCCAGGGGAACAAGGTTGTGAAATACTAGGTTAGTCCTTAAACGGATGCCTTTGTGGTGAGACCTCTTTAAGCTTTAGTATGAGATGTGTATTCTGAATCTCCGAGGAGGGGTATGGTAGCCTTTTTTTTTTCCCGTCGAGCATCTTGTGGAAGTAATGCTCCGTGCAAGTCCCTTTGGGGAATGCTGAATTATGCACCTAGTTCTTACGGTTCCCTTTAGGACAGATTAGCCTGAGACCCTTCCATAAGGTGCACCGGGAATAAGGCTAACAGGTAAAATACAGGATGTTTGGTTAAATTCAATTTTTGGAAAACAGATAATTTTTTTAGTATAATATGTTCCATGCATTATTTGGAATATACTTTTACTAAGACAATTATTTGTCATTTATCTGAAATTCAAACTTAGCTGGGCATTCTGTATTTCTATTTGCTAAATCTGGTACCTCTGACTGCAACAGCCCTCACTGTCACTGCTCTGGATGGTAAAGGAGGAGAAGAGGAAAGCAAGGGCCTTCAGTGGCAGGCAGGACAGGAAGGCAGGCACGCAGGCAGTAAGCACAGGCCAAGGCAACACACTTTGGGTGCTTTGTGCTGAGGAGGCAGCCCAGGTGTTCCTGACTCACTCAGAGCACAGGTTCTCCAACAGGAGTGGCTACTAGCTGCCCCATTTTGGGGGGCTTTTGGCTGTGACAACTGATGGACAGAAATGCCTGACATCCTTCATGTATGGAGGATGTCCTTCAGTCTGCAACTCGCCCCACATGCCTTTTCAGTGTTCAGTGTGATGTTCATGTAAGTGTTATATATTTTTACCTTTCTTAAACTCAAGCTTATTTATTATATGTAGGTACAAACACCTGACAAGCTTCATGTCTTCTAGGGTGGTCCTGCTTCAGCATTTGTGTGTTGAAATATGATATTTTATTATGAGCTGCTTTACTCTTATTTATCATTTTTATGCCAGTTAAGGCTATGGCTACACACACACACACACACACACACACACTGTGTGTATTTAATTATTCATGCAATAATGCCTCTCATTTTAATTTCAGGTGAGTAAAATAGGTGTTACAAAATATAAATGACCCTTGCACAATATGGGGTTAGGGGTATCAACTCCCCATGCAACAGAAAATCCACATATAAATTTGACTCTCTGAATCTTAACTACTGATAGCTTACTGTTACCTGAAAGCTTTACCGACAACATAAACAATCAATTGACATGTATTTTGTATGTTATATGTATTACATGACATAAGTGGACCCATGCAGTTCAAACCCATGTTGTTCAGGCTCAAGTGCATGCACACTGACAAGGGGACATTTGTCTGTAGCAATGAGAAACACTGACAGAACCACACCGCTTTTCTTTGCTAGAGTAAAGCCATGAGTTCTGCTTGCTTCTTGTTCACTGGTTGTACTAAGACTACCTTTAGGTTTGACTGAATATTACAGAAAAACTGAACAAACCAAAACAGCAATTGAGTAAAGGAGACATTTATTTCCATTTCTCACAAGACACTTGGTGGTGGACCGTTTAGGGCTGGGAGGCTTCATCCTTCCATGTCCCTGCTCTCCCACTCCTGTGGGCCTTGTCCTCATTGTCAAGGTGGCTGCCAGAGGCCCTGACCACTTGAAATGCTTCTTTCTGGAAGCCGCCCTCCATTGGGAGGAGGCCAACCTGCCACATGGAGCATCCACATCTGCATGTCCACCCCAGGTTGCTACCCAGCCCTTGGCTCATGTATTCAACTCCCTTCCAAACAACTCCATTTTTATTTCTACCAGGCAGCTCAAGTCCACAGCTAAACCCAGTCTCCTCTAAACCCCTCCAACTAAGACATCTCTGTCTGCCTTTGTGTCCCTTCACCCCCACACACAGTTGTTTAAAAAAAAGCACCAAGTCCTGTTGACTCTACATCCTTCAGATGTTCTGTCTCCATCCTTCCATTGCCATCCCTGTGTTTCCCTCTCTTGTTCAGACATGACCTCCCCACACACTCTCCGTTCCCTTTTCCGTGCCCCTCCCCCACAATGATAGAAACCTTGGGCTCCCTGCCCCCGAGTCTTTCCTCCTCCACTCAACCCTTTTCTGTGTTGTAAGAGTGGCATGCCTAACATTTACCATTGGTCAGATCACGCTGGTGTTCAGAATTCCTCAATGGCCCCTGCTCTGGGTTTTACTCCATACTGTAGTCCACACCCCACACAGCCCCAGTCCTCTTCTGGCCATGCCTTGGGATCCGGGGATGTGCCCAACTCGAGCTTGTGACCCCAATCCAGGAATCCAGACACTGGTCTGGATTGAACACACAGTGTCCTGTCTATGTTCTTGCACAGGCCCGGGAAGTAGCAGAAGCAAGCAGATTTCCCCTCCTGCATTCTCCACTGCACCCCCCATTTTACCTCCCCCAGCTCCCACATTTCCTCATCTCTGAGCTGTTGGGGATTCTTTTTCTTCCACCTGCAATGCCTTCCTATTCTACCCATTGGGGTAGAACTCCTACTCCTCATTAGGCTTCAGCAAAGGATCTCCCTGCCATCCCAGCAAGCCCGGCTAGTGTTCTTATGCCAGCTGTACTGTGACTCGCTTCTGACTGGCCATGTTCTAATTCCTCCAGGACATTGCTGGCTGCTTTTCCATCTTCTTTGCATTCCCTACCCCATCCTTGGCCTGCAGACACCATGAACAAAGGAAGCTGCCTCTACCAGCCAAAAGTCTTGCTTGCCCAATTTCACCATTGCTTGTATTTCAATGGCAGGAGAATGCAGAAAAAGCATATGCCCGCATGGGCACGGGGCATCTTACATTATCAGCAGTGTTAGCTACCCCACGTACTGGGTCTTTCCTGCGTGCCAGGCACTTTATTAAACTACTACTATCTCATTTATCTTCACTGTACCCCTGTGAAGTGCACATAATTATGAAACCCACTTTACTGATATGGAAACTGAGGTCCAGCATGATTCAAATGAATGTCTTCAATTGCACAGCCAGGAAGGGGAGAGCCGAAGTGCCCGCCGCCTGGCTGTGCCGCACACAGTCTTTGCAGTACCTCAGGCTGCTCTGCCCGCCACCCCAGGGCAGGTCTATGGGTGCAAGATGTGCAGCAGCTTCTCTTCCAACATTAGAAAGGCATTTCAACACACAGAAGAGTATTCTTGGGGAAGCAAAGTTCCTGTAGGGTCAGTCAGTATGTTTTCTTTAGGAAAGAAGATAAGTCAACAACAAAAATAAAGAAAACATAACCTACTGAATTTTAACTCCAGCTTTATTGGATATGAGTGCTTGTAATAAGAGGCATGTTTAAGGTAGTTTTTAAAATTGAAAGTCCTGATGTAAAACTTATTCTAAGGAATTACATGTGTTTTTTTTTTTTGTTGTTGTTGTTGTTGTTGCTGCTGTTAAGTAATTAAGCTACTTTATTTTTTATTTTTACTTATTTTTTGCTCTATTTTATTTTATTTTTAATTATGTATTGGTTTCAGGTGTACAGCCCAGTGGTGCGACAATCACATACTTTATCGAGTGCCCACTCTGATATTTCCAGTGCCCCACCTGGCACCACGCGTAGTTGTCGTAATCTTATTGGCTATATTCCCTACCCTTCACTCACTCCCTGTGACCATTTGGTAACTACCAATTTGTGCTTCTTAATTCCTTCTTCTCTTTCACCCAATGCCCCAAACTCCCCTCCCCTGAGGCAGCCACCAATTCTCTCTGTATCTATTGTCCATTTTAATTTTGCTTATTTTGTTCTTCAGAGTCCATATATAAGTAAAATTATATGGTACTTGTCTCTCTCTGACTGACTGATTTCACTGAGCATCATACTCTCTAGGTCCATCCATGCTATCACAAATGGTAAGGTTTTTTTCTTTTTTATGCTTGAGTAGTATTCCACAGCTTTTTTTATCCTACTCGTCTGCCCATGGGCACTGGGATTGCCTCCCTAGCTCGGTGATTGTAAATACTGCTGCAGTGAACATAGGGGTACACATATTCTTTTGAATTAATGTTTTTGGTTCCTTCAGCTTAAATCCCCAGAAGTGGATCACGGGGCCATGAGGAAGGTCCACTTTTAATCTTTTGAGTAAATTACAGGCTACTTTTAGAAAAGAAACAGAAAGGGAACAACTCTGTTGTGAATTAAAATTTCTTCCCTCTTACCCGAACCCATGAATTCTCAGATAAAATAATAACTTGTTACTAATATCACTAATTAAGCAGCAAAGGAAAGACCTATCATGGCACTTACTCTGATGCCACTGAGCACTTATCGTGGCTCAGTGGCATCAGGATCAGTGGGTCCAGACCGAATTCCCCCCTGAGGTGCCTGGGGAGACGCGTCGTCACCACCTGCACCAGAGCGCACTGCTGTGCTCTTTAGGAAGTGGATGCACGCGCAGGACAAAGGCGATCGAACATGTTGGCAACAGGCGGAGGTTAGAAGGGGATTTCAGCTTGCTGCTTTTTATAACAGCCCTTAAATAGAGTCTTTGAAAATTAAGAAGTCAGAGCTGGTTGAGCAGCTTATTAAGGCAGAAACTCAGTCGTGCGGCAGCAGCTGGCCACCGCTGTCGTCTTTCTTTCAGCAGGCAAATGCGTGCTAGCTGTCAGGAGGTCTGGCAGAGAGCCCTGGCACATACATGCGATTTCCCAAAAGATCAGCAAGAATTGCACTGAATTCCACAGCGCCCCGCTCATGGCTCTGGAACACTCCCAGCCCTACCTGTGGCCCTCGTGTCAGCACAAACTTTTAAAAGGAAGGGCCCTGTTTCCTTCTTCCTCTCTGGCCTTTCATCATGCCTGCTGCTAGCCTAAGCACTTTTTCTACCTTGGCTAGTTAATTCCCACCTAATGGGTGGAAAAAGACCTTAACAAGGAGACACTGTGAGTTTACAGTGCTCTCATGGGTGAACTAATAATAAGGCGAAAAGCTCTCCTCTTGTAGGTTAACAATGAAAAGTATAAAAATAGCTACCTTTATTGTTATGCATGCTCTGTGCTAAGTACTGCATATCTTCTAACCATTTTCACCTTTGCTCCTCATACCTAACCTGCAAAGCAGGCGTTGATTCGATCCCGTTTAGCAGATAAGGAAACTGAGGCTGAAGGAGGCAGAACAACTTGGCCGAAGTCACATATTCAATAAGTGGCAAAGCGTCCAAGTGCAAGGCACAAAAGCCCTCACCTTGAGAAGTGGTTTCCCTGGCAAGAGCCCTGGCTCCCGGGGGAGTCAGTGCCAGGCCCAGCTTTTGTGAGTGCGGGGCTTTTGCAGCTTGTGCCACACAGTTTTGTTACTGTTCCCTTTCAAAATGCCTTTGTTTGTGCTGACCCTTATAACAGGTACCCTGCACTGTTATCCCCATCCACTGCCTGCCCCAGGGTGTAGCCCCATACCTGGTACTAAAGCAGTTATTGCTGACACTTTTTATGTTGTGAGCAGTGATTCTCCTGGTTTATTCAGTAAACATTCATTGAAACCCACTTCGGTGCTGACTGTGTGCTAGTTTCTACAAGGAAGGGGAAAATGGAAATTGCCCTCAAAGAAACCTAGAGAGGGGAGTCACAGGATTAAGAAAGAGCAGCCCCTTTCACATTTGGTGTTCTTCTGTGTTCCACCCCACAAAAGGACGAAACGCTAATCTGATTGGCCTGCGTCTGGAACACTGGTTTGGAGCCACACTTACTATTGGGCAGGTGTCATGATTCATTTTATGTGTCACCTTAACTGGGCCACAGAGTGCCCTGATATTTGGTCAAGCACTATCCTGGGTGTGTTTTCAAGGGTTTCTGGCTGAATTAACATTTGAGTTGGTAGACTGAGGAAAACAGGTGGCCCTCCCCTGTGTGGGTGGATGGATCTAGTCAGCTGAAAGCTTGGGTAGAACAAAAAGGCTGACTTCTTCCTTTTTGATAACTTTCAGAAATGGGACATCAGGCTTTTCCTGCCTTTGAACTTGAACTGAGACATCAGCTCTTTTTTGGTCTCAAACCTTGCTGGCCTTCAGACTAGAATTATAGCATCAGTCCTACTGGGTTTGCCACCTCATCCTGAAGATCTTGGGACTTGCCAGCCTCCATAATTATGTGAATCAATTCTTTATAATAATAATTATATATTGATATACATATAAAATATATATTATGTCTAATATATATAGTATATATCTCTCACACACATATATATATATTTCTCTGGAGAACCTTGGCTAATACAGCAGGATTGCCGTGTTTTAAGAGGTTAACTCGTCTCATACTTTCATTGCAAGTGGTACAATTGTTAACCTGAAATAAGGCCCCTTTAGTCACCTGGCCATCTTTTTTGTTGCTATTGTTCTTATCTCTTTATATGCACACTTAAGCTAACTGCTTTGTTGTTTTAGTTCCCATACCATGTGATAAGCTAGAAAATGGGATCCAAAGATTAGTTTCTGCCACAAGCCTTGAGTCTAAGCTACAGGTTTTAACTCAGGTTTATAAAAACTCTGAATTGGGGAATAGTGGTCACTGGCCCAGCCATAAATCGGTACTTGTTTTGCGCTTGCTCTTATCCTTGGTTTGTGAATTTCATTTGGGAGCTTGTTGGAGAGGAGGGTGATAGGCAGGGATTTTTAGGTCCCTGACTTTAATACCCCTGTTCCCCCAAAACTACCAAACTTTACCGCCTGCCATTACCCACTAGCTGCGTCACAGATGCAGAACAAAGTGTTATTAGTGAAGCACAAGCCATAAACTATGGGACCCCAGGAAAACATGCTTTTGACTTGATGGCATTGGGGAATGTCTGTGTTTTTAGGTCTCCCTTCCAAACTATTCAAGAAATGGGAGAACACTGAGCGCTAAGCCATGACTGTGACAGGGCAGGGTTAGGCTGCTCATCACCCTTCACAAGGAGACTGATAGACAAACTGGGTAAGCGAGGCCAGCAACTGTGGCCACGCATGCAATCGAAAACCAATGCTTCTATCTATTTCTGTAGAAATAGATACCCACTCACGCTCATTTATCAATGCCCTTATATAGTCATAATCCTTAAAGCCTACTAAATTCAAATAATTTCTCAGGTACCTTTTAGAGAATGTGATCAACTACCTATAAAGCTTTGCATGCCATAAGAAGTCTAGATGTAGCCATTCCAAAAAAAAAAAAAAAAAAGAGGGGGGGTCAGTAACACTCTAAATGTATATTCCAAACACCAATACTCCAATACTCTACCTATTCTTATTAATATGTTTGCACTGTGATGTGATCCTACCCTTTTAAAATGGGCATCGCTCTCCCCTCATTGTGGCTGTTGAATATGTAATCAATTTACTTCTCCCTTCTGCAAGCAAAAAACGGCTGCGGATCTCACACAGATGCTACTGAGGAGAATGACCTTCAGCAGGCAGGAGATAAACAAGAGCTGTGTTTCATCTCCCAGCCATTGATTTTCTGCAAGGCAAACCACAAAGCTGCTTTGAAGTCCAGGAGAGAGCTGCAAGGGTAGAGGGAGAGAAAACTGAAGGAAAGAGTGGACTTGAAATAAAGTTTCAAATCTCTGTCATCTAGGTGTAGATGGCTATGGGCGAAGCTGAAACT
>PVKU01013178.1:0-30545 GCA_004027475.1 Anoura caudifer | reverse complement strand
TATTGTTTTTTATTCTTTTTATTTTCCCCTTGTTCAGCATTCAGTTTTCTCTGGCCTACTGTCCTCAGAGGTGCCCCTAGATTCTCTGCTCAGGGACCCAGGCACGAACTGTGGTCGTGCGCCCACAAGTCCCGATGTTCTCTGAGTCTTCCTTGCACAGGTTTCAACTGTCCCAGGAACAGGGCTCACCTCCTATGGTGCCCAGCGACTGCGCGCTCTGTCGCACTGGGTCTCCCTTGGCGCGCTGATGCCCCGAACTCCTAGCAGCTGTTTACAATGTCGCCCGGGCACAGACCAAGGTGCTCGCTCCAGCTCCCGCGTTCGTTCCCCCCGGGGCTATGAGGTCTTAACTCCTGACTGAGATTTCAAGCGACCAGGTTTATGCTGGCGTGCCAGGGAGCTGCCCAGGGAGCGATGTCCCAGCTCCCTCCCCTGCGTCTTACGGCCAGCCCTGGCCCGGTTTCTCGGCCCCCCGCCCTGGTCTCCGCACTGCCGGAGTACTCTCCTTACCGTCCGGTTTTTCAACGTCCACTGCAATTTTCGATAATCTGTTTTCAAATATGCTGTGTTTCTGGTGTCTGTTTGCTGTGCTGCTTTGAAAAATGTCCCGGTTTAAGACCTATGTGTGGGAGGCAGAGATGTACGTCCTCTTACCATGCCACCATCTTAGGAATCCCACCTCTTTCTTAGGTTCTAACATTAAAAATGTTCTAGCCCACCCACTTCACTAAGACAGAACCCAGCATAGGAATTCCTGGGACCTCCTCTCCTCTCCATCACTGATACCCCAAGTGACCTTGAACTGCATTAATCTATACAGAGTCTTGGTTTCTCCATGTGGGACTGAAATGACCACCCCTGGTTACCTCACAAAGTCATTTGGGGCCTCCATTCCAAGAGAGATGAAAGCACTTTAGAATAGACACTCTGGCAGGTTCACCTACTCACCTGATTCCCCTGAAGTCTGGCAAAAAGCACCCTTTTACTTCTCAAGGATGCTACAGCACAGAAACATACCCTATCTGAGACAAAAGTGCAGCTCTGGCCTCCCCAAAAAAGCCAACAAAACATTCTCAAGCTTAACACCATTGGATCCTAGAGACATGGGCTCAAGTCCTAAAGTCTACCGCAAACAGTTTTGTGTGTGTATGTTTGTGTGTGTGTTAAATAACACATAGCATTAAATTTACCACCATCACCACTTTTAAGTGCATGGTTCAATAGTAGTAAGTGTGTTTATACTGTTGTGCAACAGAGCTCTAAAACTTTTTCATCTTGCAAAACTGTAACCTGGGCACATTTGAATCAGAACTCAGCCTCTTGGTAATTGTGAGATTTTAACTCTCTATGATCTTTGTTTGATTTACTCAGTTGAAACATAAGGATTTTTTAAAATTACTTTTCAGGATTGTTGTATCACATAGCAATATATTTGCCTGCCATGTGATAGGAGTTCAATATATAACTATTATTCCTGCATTGAACCTTGTAAGAAACATGTCCTTCCTGAAGGTGATAGTGTAGCCCAAGGGCTGCCTGAAGTAAGAGGAAGAGAAAGAGGGAGGAGAAAAGAGGGAGAAGATCAGGCTTTGTATTCATAAAGCAAGCCATTTGTCAAAGTACCAGTCTCGTTTACTGTCAAAACACAAGGGCAAATTACACTTGAACAATGGACTACAAGAGCAAAAACGACAGGGCACATTCAATTAATGGGAAGAGAAGGAAGGGGTCTCTAGCATACAATATTTTGGACATCAGATTGGAATTGTTTAATTAGCCATTGCTACGGACTTTGGATCGTCTGTTGTTCTAGCAGCCATTAGTCATCTGTAGCTTTTAAGCATATCATTTGGATTCTCCCATTCAACACACATTAATATATTTGAACACCAGCTGTTGTTGAGCACTGTGCTCAACACGATGTAGCACAGTATTAAGGAATACAGCATGAGGAGTACAGCATGGGGAGTACAGTGTTGAGGAGTACACTATGGGGAGACAGCATAGTGTAGGGGAAGATTGACAGCTTGGCCCACTAATGGGTATCTCCAATTTATTCTGTCCATGAGAGTTCTGGTTTTATCCAACCCCAGGTTCCTCCTCCATCTTCCACATTTCAATCAAAGATGTCTCCTCTTGTCTTCTTCATGAAAAAAGCTATCAAGTCATCCTTGCATATTCTATGGTCAAAATAGCTCTTGACTCTATCCATTACTCTGCAGGCACATGGTTATTACCCCAGTGCAAGGTACTACATCTTGTCTCATTGCAAGAACCTCTCTTAAGATTTTTTTAAAAAGTGGTCTTCCGGCCAAGATGGAGGTGTAGGTAGACACACTGTGCCTCCTCGCACAACCAAAAGAAGGACAACAACTTAAAAACAAAAAAACAATCAGAACTGACAGAAAAGTCAAACTGTATGGAAGTCCAACAACCAAGGAGTTAAAAAAGACACATTCATCCAGACCCATAGGAGGGGCAGAGACTGGCAGCCAGGCAGAGGACTTGCAGCAAGGTGGTAGCTAGTGGACCCAGCGAGGTGGTAGACTGTGAAGCAGGGGGGGCAAAGCTGCAGCTGGCGGTCAAGGCAGCAGCTGGCAGAGACTGTGTTCCCACATTCATGTGCAGAAAAACCAGGAGGAACAATTGGGGAGCAAGACAGACTGCACAATCTACGGCTCCAGCATGGGGAAATAAACCCTCAAACCACTGATTGAAAACACCTTAGGGGGTGGAGGTGGCAGCAGGATAATCTCCCAGCCTCATAGGAAAGTTTGTTGGAGAGACCCACAGGGTCCCAGAATGTACAAAAACCCACCCACTGGGAATCAGCATGAGAAAGGCCCACTTTGCTTATGTGTATTGGGGTAAGTGACTAAAAACTGGCAGAGAGTGGAGCAAGGGCCTTTGTTTCCTCTCAGACCCCTTCCCCCATACAGCGTCACAACAATGTCATGGGTTACCCCACCCTGGTGAACACCTAGGCTCTGCCCCTAACTACGTAGCAGGTGCAACCAGACCAAAAAAAAAAAATGGCCCAAATGA
The DNA here is from genome assembly GCA_004027475.1 of Anoura caudifer. Taxonomy (NCBI): domain Eukaryota; kingdom Metazoa; phylum Chordata; class Mammalia; order Chiroptera; family Phyllostomidae; genus Anoura; species Anoura caudifer. The sequence continues at coordinate 27,500 of PVKU01013178.1, read as the reverse complement.
AAGAACAGATCAAAGCTACAGAAAAATACAACTAAGCAACAAAGAGATAGCCAACCTATCAGATGCACTGTTCAAAACACTGGTGATCAGGATGCTCATAGTATTGGTTGAATTTTATTGCAAATTAGATGAAAAAAATGAAGGCTATGCTAGGTGAAATAAAGGAAAATGCATAGGGAACCAATAGTGATAGGAAGGAAACTGGGACTCAGATCATTGGAGTGGACCAGAAGGAAGAAAGAAACAACCAAACAGAAAAGAAGGAAGAAACAATTTTAAAAAAAATGAGGAGAGGCTTAGGAACCTCCAGGACATCTTTAAATGTCCCAACATCCAAATCAGAAGGGGAAGAGGAAGAGCAACAAGTGGAAAACTTATCTGAACAAATAATAAAGGAGAACTTCCCCAATCTGGCAAAGGAAATAGACTTCCAGGAAGTCCAGGAAGCTCAGAGAGCCCCAAAGAAGTTGGACCCAAGGAGGAACACACCAAGGCACATCATAATTACATTAGCCAAGATCAAAGAGAAGGAGAGAATCTTAGAAGCAGCAAGACAAAAGGAGACACTTACTTACAAATGAGTTCCCATCAGAATGTCAGCTGATTTCTTAAAAAAGACCTTGCAGGCAAGAAGGGGCTGGAAAGAAGTATTCCAAGTCATGAAAGTCAAGGACCTACATACAAGATTACCCTATTCAGCAAAGCTATCATTTAGAATGGAAGGGCAGATAAAGTGCTTCTCAGATAAGGTCAAGTTCAAGGACTTCATCATCACCAAGCCCTTATTATATGAAATGTTAAAGGCATTTATCTAAGAAAAAGAAGATAAAAAACATGAACAGTAAAATGACAGCAAACTCACAGATATTAACAATCACACCCACAATAAAAACAAAAGCAAACTAAGCCAACAACTATAACAGGAACAGAACCACAGAAACAGAGATCACATGGAGGGTTATCAACAAGGGAGTGGGAGGAGAAGAAAGGGGGAAAAGGTACAGAGAATAAGTAGCATAAATGGTAGGTAGAAAAAACACAGGGGGAGGTTAAAAATAGTATAGGAAATGTAGAAGCCAAAGAACTCATATGTTTGACCCATGGACATGAACTAAGGGGGAGGGCAGGATGTGGGTGAGAGACAGTGTGCAGGGTGGAGGGGAATAAACGTGGGGGGAATGAGATAACTGTAATATCATAATCAATAAAATATATGTAAAAAAATATTTTTTTAAAAGTGGGGTTTTTTTCTGTCTATGCCTGCCTCCCATTGTAATCCACACAACATCCAGAGTGATCTTTTAAAATGTGGATCACATCATGCCATTCCTCTGCTTAAAATCCTTTATCATCTTCCCATTGCTCTTAGATTGAAGCCCAGAATCCCTGATATGGCTCCAGGTTTCCTCATACTCTCTCCTGTCCACTCCCATATCCCAACCCAGACTACACTCCTGACTGCTGGCCAATATCTAGGCCCATCATACATCTTCTTGCCTCCAAGACTTTGCCTTTGCTGTTCCCTTTGCACTTGCTCCTCCATCTGTTCGCAAGCCTAGATCCTTCTCATCTTTCCAGCCTCACTTAAAATGCTACTTCCTCAAGGAGGCTTTTCCTGACTTCACTGTTAAGTAACCTCTTCCAGTTACTTTCTTGTTCATCATCTCATTTATTTCTTGCACAGCACTCACTTCATTGATAACCATCTGGAGTACTTGTTGGTTCATTGGATGTCCTGTTTCCACCAGTCAGTCAGTATCCTGACGATTTGTCTATAGCATTCACAATTGTACATCCAATAGCTTGCACATAGTAAACTTTCAACAACTATTAAGTGGCTAGATGAATGAAGATGATAAGAGCTCAGGAGAAGACAGAAATAATTCTCCAGGGAGGATGGAGCTTTCAACAAAGATGTGCTAAGACCTAGACTTGAAACACTGAACAGGAGTTTTCTAGATTAAGAAAGGGTAAAATTTATCATAGCCACAAAGAACTACTGAGCATGTGCAAAGACATGGAGTCACTTTGAAGAAGTGAAACTTCCAGCTAATTCCATTAATAAGCTGATGGAGGAAAGACAGCCTGGATAATCCCAAATCACAATAAAAAATAAAATAAGTCAATTCTCCCATATCTGGGAGTGGGTGATCTATATTTAAACCATAACAGAGTCCTGGGACTTCTCACTGGGGCTTATGGTACAGGAATAATATTCACTGGTGCCGTGGTGTTGGGAGGTGAGGATTTTATTACACTGCTGAGCCTTATGGAAGAATTGGGTCTTACCTCATCCCTGCTTCAAACAGAGTGTCTGTGATCCAGGCTTGGGTCTCCTGGGACCTGCAATCAGTCCCTCCTTAGCTCTTGCCTACATAGCAAAGCCCAGTGGAGATGTGGGACATATTCAAAATCCTGCCTTCCTGTTAACCTAGCTCATCTGCAAACTGGCTGGTCAGTCTTAAGTAATGAGATATTGAATGCAGGGCTGGGGAGTGGCAAAAACTGAGTTTATGTAGGTGACATGAATAAACATGGCATTTTATTCTTATATCTGTGGGAGGACTTTAGGTAAGGAGGTGACCTACATATGATATGAGCAGGGTTGCTCTGGCCACAGTGCAGAGCTCAGATTGAAAGAAAAAGTCCAAAGGTAGAAGATCTGAGAAATAAGGCATGGAAAGAAAGGTTGTACTCTTGAGGCATATTTGGGAAGCAGCAATGGCAAGGATTTGGGTGGTCATTGCATGTGATAAGCAGAGATGAGGGAGAAAACTGGGGTGACATGCAGATAGTAAGCTTATATCACTGGGTGAATTTAGCAATAAATCCAAATAGGAGACATCATCAAAAGGATAAGAAGATTCAGGAAACTTCAGAGATCTGAATTTTGACATTTCATCTCAGACTTCCCTCACAGCGAGGATTTCTACACCTCTGGAGGTAGATTCCATTGTATGTCCACAGGATTTGTACCCTGCTCTCTAGTCATGCTTCCCACTAGGTAAATATAATCATCACCTTATTGTCATTAGGCTTGGCAGCCAGGGGACTTCTTTGAACCAATAGAATGTGAGCAAATGTGACACACACCACTTCCAAGCAGAATCTATAAACATACTCCTGTGGTTTGGTCTGTACCTCTTGAGCCTCTGTCACCCATCGTGACAGTTGCATGCTCCAGAGGGTGGAGCGAGGCAAGGCCACCCCAGCCCAGGAGAGCAATGGGCAACCTGCAACTATGATGTAACATAAGCCAGAAACTTGGATCTCTGGGATTTGGGGGGTTTGCTGCCACAGGCAAAGCTGACTATGACATTTCCAAAGTCTCAGTGTGACTTCTTACCCTCACTGGTACCTAATTTCCTCACTGGTGAACTTGGACGAGATGACTCCAAACTGCTTCCTAGTTCAAAATCATTTTTTTATTTTGTTTTTATTACAGATATCCTCATTCCCCCCACTTTTGCCCACCTCTACCCAGCACCCCACTTCCCTCTGGCTATCACCACACTGTCTGTGTCTGTTATGCATATATGTTCTTTGGCTGATCCCATTGCCGTTCTAGATTATAGAGCATTGTTTGAGGGTTCGAGCTTTTTTCTCCTCTTTCCAGTGATATAGATTAATTAGGCAAGTTCAAGTTATCAAGTCATCAAGCAACTGACAGTTGATGATGCCAAATTAGCACAGGACCAGAGCGAAACTCTGGGGATGGTTTAAGCTCCTGAAGCAGAACATTTTTTCTGAAGACCCTAAGATTAAAAAAAAAATCTATAGAGCACAAACCTGCCGCATTCAGCTATTTCAGTTATTTATATAAGCATTTCCCGATTCAAATTGCATACTCAAATCAAATTTCCCTGGTTTATGCCTTCTTCAGCAATTACTTAAAGGCATTTTACCTCTCTCTGGAGGAACATAGCAGAAAGTCCTATAGACAAAATCTCGTTGACTCAGGGAGAGATAAACGAGCCCCAGGCCTGGCTCTGCACAAGTCACTTTGTCCATGGAAGGGAACGCTGATGGGCCTGTTGGCTGGGTTTCAGCCTTGCTGATAGGAAAACATTTTCTAGGGAGGAAAGCAAAGCCACAGAAATTGAAGGACAGGTGCAGGTCTTGGCGGATTGGGAGGAAGGAATCATTTTCTCTTCATGGAGTTGCTTTGGTGGGGGGTAAACAGCTGACAGCCTAAGGCTGCCCCCACTTCAATGGGATTGAGAGAAGTCAAAGGGACACAGGAAAACCATGATTGTTTCTGCATCAAAAAGTTTCTGGGTCCTTGAAAATTCACCCTAAGCCAGATGAGCCCTACCACAAAGCTATGCAATGGGCAAAATTTATCTTCACTGTATTGTCAACTTGCTCTTAATTCACTTTTAGTCATTTGGAAGGATTCTTTATTCTCCATCAAAAAAGCATCATTTGTTCATTCATTTACTCTAGAAGCTCTCACTGGCCGGGTATGGACCACATGTTTATCCTCAAACCAATTACTATGGTCAGACAAGGCAGTGTTCTGATTGGTCAGGTCTGTGTCACGTACCCAATTAATTATTTCCCTACTGGCTAATTTTATGTACATTTCCTTCTTCAGTTGTTCAGCTAGGTGTATCTTATTTGCCTGTCTGACATCTACTGCTTTTTTAAAAAATAACACACTCTGTATCAACTTGGGGGGTGTAGTTCCCCACTGTCCCCATTACATATTATAAGGCTGAAGGTGCCTGCTTCTCCATTTCCTCCACTCTAGAGTTAGACACATGACACAAACCTGACCAATCAGAACAATGCATTGTCCAGGCTATAGCAATTGGTTTGAGGACAAATGTGTGGCCCAAGCACTATCAATGAGCGTTCTCTTTGGAAATTTTGTGGTGATTATCAGGAAAAAGGAATGAGAAATTCTAATAACTTACTATGAATGAATACTTTCAGGAAACATTAACATAGACAAACTATCTCCAGTTACGAAAAAGAATCAGGGCAGTAATACTAATTTGGAACATACCACTTACTAACCTGGAAAATCTTGGGCAATGAACATTTCTCCTCTATTGAAAAATGAAGATGTTAATGACTACTCTTGTGCGTAATAGTCTGTGAATATGTCACACCCCTTCTTTCACCCCATTGCTGGAAGTAAAGAACTTTGAGATGGTAGTTGCAAGATGGAAGCATCCCTGAGTCACTAGTGGCTCAAGGATAAAAGTCAGGGACAGCTGCCAGAACTACCTCTGACTGTGATGTGAAACACAACATACATCTTTGTTGTATTAAAACCAGAAATGTGGGGTTTATTTGACTGCAATACAGTAGAGCCTGACTAGTCTGACTAATATAGTAATCATTGGTTCAGTTATTCACAGATACCTGAAAAGGTCCATGATATAAAGACATTTTGCCAAAATGTGACTTTGAATGCTGTGTTCAGAGGCAGGTATATGGTAACAGATGCTCTTTCCGTGGTCCAGCATCTATTTCCAGGACACTTCCATGGTTTGTGGGGATGAGAATATTTGATATTGATACTGTTCCTATAGTCCACCATAAGTATGTGGGGATTATGAAATAATCTCAATGTTACCACAAAAAAATAAAGATCAAAAATTCAACCATAGAAAGAGACGAATCTAGAAAAACCACCTAAATTAAGTGGCACACTGGAAAGGAGACAGGCAAGGTGACTTACATTAAGAATCTACAAGAACTGAGAAAGACGAGTGAATTAACTGGGTTGGCAATATTTTCCGCAATGGAAGAAATATAGGCATTGTAATTGAAATCATGAGCTTTGGAATTAGTTTAATGCAACAAGGATTAAATGCAAAGATTTAATGCGACAGAGTTTGGATTCCATTTCTGGAACTTGACTACTTGAGAAAGTCGCTTTATCTCTCAGACCAAATTTTCTCATTGAAATATGAGAATTAAAAGAGTCCCTACCTTATGATGTGTTGTAGGGATAAAATTAAATGATCCATGTAAAGTGCTTAGTACACAGTAAGAGCTTAGTAAATTATCAATGACATTATTGGCATTGTAAAATAAAGAGTGGACAAAGAGAGATATGTGGAGTAGATGAAGTAATTAAAGGAGAAAGATGATAGTATGGCAGTGGAGGTGAGAGCCAAGGGCCACTGACAATGAACAAAGGGATAAGAAGCAAAGGGCAGATGGAAGATGATACTCACTCAAGCAGAGAGGCAGGAGGGAGACTGCCTGAAATCTGCAGAGGAGGAGCGGAAGGAAAGATGAGAAACTAGAGAGAACAAAACAGTGGGGGGGGGAAACAAAGAAAATGAAAATTGGCTTTATGTCGGTAGAGTGTAAACCCCAGAAAGACACAGAAAAATCTGGGAGTGGATAAAGAATAGAGACAGAGATGAGAGGAAGAAGTAAAACACAGATATCAAGGCAGGAGAGCTAGGAGTTCAAAAGACTCCTTGAAGGATTAAATACACACATGGAAATGTAGAAGCACGGTTTAATGTAGAAACGGGTAATAGAAATAGCTTCAAAACACAGAACAGAGAAATTATGATGGTTACAAAGCTCAGAATTCCAAAAAGCTCAGAAGCCTTTTTTTTTTTTTTTTCGTTCATTCTGGCACAAATTCATTTGACAGCAAAACTGGACTTGAGCTGATGTGAGGTTATTTATACCCCTTATTTATCTCACAAATCACTTAGCATGAACATTCACATACTTTACTGCAGAAATGAGCCGATCATAGAGTGCAACCCCAAATCCCACTGGGGGTCAGATGTTGTGGAATGTATGGTATATGGACCACACTATCTTTATAATTTCTGTAGTGTTCTAAACTCCAAAACATGAGGCCCCAAGGGTTTCAGATCAGGGTTTGTGGGTTGTACTAGAAGATGCAACACTGGGTAAGAAAAGAGAAACTTGTATTTAATAATGAAGCTAATGAGGCCAACTATTTCTTGAGTGTTTACAACTTCCTGAACATTGTATCTTCAATATCTCACTTAATCCCCAACTTGCCCAAAGTCTCACAATGAACTGATCAGATACCAAATCCATTATTCTCTCCATTGATTGTGACAATATAAAAAATGAGCTTGTGAGAGTCTTGTTCAAAGAAACAGATAGAAAAAAGCTGAGGAATCACTGCCTTTAGAATAAAGATTCTCCAGAAAGACAAAAGCCATGGTGCTAAGGTATGGTTTCGGAGTAAGGAGGGTTTTGTTCCCCCATAATCTCCATCAGCAACTCCTCCAACCCTTGACACGGGCAATTGATGTTTTCTCATTCTTAGTAAAGTACTGTGGAAGTATACCTCTAGAACAAACCTCCCTTCCAACTCAACTCTTCAGTCCAACCTTTATAGAAATTCTGAAATTAGATTACAGAAATACAAACACTAAAAAATATATCATAATACTGGGAGGAAGATTCCCCAGGAGGGTAAAATATATTATCAAAAGGAATCAGGGGATAAAACCAATGATGATAAAATAATGAAAATTTGACAAGGAATTGATACGCAAATTCTGTGAGAATTCTATCAACTGTGATGATCAGAGAGAACCTGAGAACATATCACATGGTCTTACAAAACTTTGTGAGCCTCAAATTAAGACCAGGTGACACAAAGTCTCCCTCATATCACAGTTTGATTCTGAACAATCAACCTAACTTCTTTTAATTTGATCAAATGCTCTCTATTTCTTCAACCAAACAACTCTTAGCTATACTGTATACATGTATGTGCACCTGACATACAAAGGAAACACTGTCAACTTTTATATTTTGTTAATGGTTTTAGCCAGGCAATAGGTGGGACATTTTGAACATGATTTTGAGCATGTTTATCTGTCTGAGCACTTCAAAACAGTCTTTTTACTTCATGCTCTAAATTTAGCAACATCCACTCCCTTCTGGGCATATTTGCCAAGGCAAAATATTTTGTTTGTAAAGATATGCCAGTTCCAGTATCTTGAATGTTTCTTTGGGTTTCAACAGTTTGGCAACAGTGGCATTAGAGAACTTGATGAGGGTATCAGTCAGGATAAACTAGTTGAGGCTGTGATCATGAACATTCCCAAATCTCACTCACTTTAAACAATGGAAGTTTATTTCTAGCTCAAAGTCCACCTGCTAGTTTGCTAGAAGAGGCTCAGCTAGTCTTAATTCAGAGCAGCCTAACAGAGCAGCTACCATCTCAAATGTTGCCAGCTGCCTTGCTGGTGATGGGGAGAGGTAGCTGGAGGGTTGTGAACTAAATGCTGCCTGCCAGAAGTAGGTAACCTCACTTCCACAAGAGGCCTGGAAAAGCATTCCAACTGTGGATCCAAAAAAGAAAACCAGAAATTGTGAAGATCAGCAGTAATGACTACCACCTTCTGAACAAATGTGGCCTGATACCACAGCAACCAAGCTTTGTCCCAGGCATGGGAGAATTCAAAAAGTGTGGTCTGAAAAAATAAAAAAATAAAATAAACAAACAAAAAACAAGCCACATTGTTTCCAAAGCATTTTTTCCTAACTTCACAGTATTTTGAGGTATAATGTGTAACTTACATTATAGCTAGAATTAGAGTAGTATGCCAAAATAAATTCCATAATATTGTTTTTCACTTTTTCCTAGCAAGGAAGAACCCCATGTAACTTCTTTTAACAAGATAATTTTTAGATAAGGATGGAAAATATGGGATTATTTCAGAATTTGCATTTTGACATCACATTTTTTTAATTATTTATTTATTTTTAGAGAGAGGAGAAGGGAGAGAGAAAGAGAAGGAGAGAAACATCAATGTGTGGTTGCCTCTTGTGCACCACCAACTGGGGACCTGACCCGCAACCCAGACATGCACCCTAACTGGGAATTGAACTGGCGACCCTTTGGTTCACAGGCAGACACTCAATCCACTGAGCCACACCAGCCAGGGATTGACATCACATTTTTAAAAACTTTGCATTTAGGGTGAAAAAATTCATGATCTGAGAAGGGAATTTACTTCCAATACCAGAAGGATTAGAGGAGTAGGGTAGGAAAGGAGGAAAGACACAAGGAAGAAGAGACCTGAAAGGATCTAAAAAGGCAACTTTGCCAGTAACTAGATTCTCTCAAGTTTTGATGGGCAGAGGTAAATCTGGGAATAGATTTATCTTATATACAACTATTAAGCCCAAACTCTGATGTGAAAGAAACATCACTTTCTATACTTTATAGAAATACTCATGGCTGATGCAGAGGAACTAGAGTTTCATGTCATGACAGGCATTACAGAATAACTTCCCAAATATCAGCTAACTTGGGTACCACCAGGGTACCATCTGCTTCAGTCTCCATGGTGCCTTCAGTTCTAGGGGTTCTGGGACTTACAAACCATGCTGAGAGACTGAAAATTCTTGGCAGGATTAGGGCACACAGTCTCCCCAAGACCATCATCAGCCTTGCCTTGCAGTCTTGCCACCTCCCAGAACATTCCCAGACAGTAGGGCTCAGTCCCCACTGCTCCCAGAACCTAGAAAGCCTCTCTGTCATTGTCTCAGGGAATGTTTCCTCTTCACTTCCCACTCCTGCAGTGTTCTTTCTGTCTGCTGCAGCTAGTATCAATGGGCTCAGCTTCTACAAAATACAGGAAACCCATTACCTTTAAACTGCTACTGCTTCTGCTTCTGACTAGCAAAAACTGTGAAGAATGAAATGATAGAGCAAGCCATGAGTATTTTGAAAGAAAAGCACTCCAGGAGGAGGAAACAGGAGAAAAAGAGGTCAATGTGGGTCAAATGGAGTGAGTGGAGAAAGGAAGAGTAGAAGATAAGACCAAATTAGTGACTGGGTCTAAATTATGCAAAAAAAAAAAAGAAAAGTAAATGCTTGATAATAAAGACTACCATTACCATTTATACAATGCTTATTATCTTCATGCTAAGACAGTTCTAACTCCTCATGAGAACTCTACAGGGTGGCACTATTAATATTTCCACTTCACAGATGAGGAAATTGAGAGTCAGATGGAATGATAAATTGCCTGAGTAAGTGACAAAATACAGACTTAAACTCAGGTAGATGCCTCCAGAATGTGAATGCTTAAATACTACACCATACTGCCTGTCAAAAAAAAAAAAAAAAAAAAAAACTATAAAAAGGGGAAAAGTCCAGAGAATGAGAAAATAAACCATGAGGCTGGGAGGAAGTATTTGCAAAAGACACATCTGATCAAGGACTATCATTCCAAATATACAAGCATCTCTCAAAACTCTACAATAAGAAAACAAACGATCTAAAAATGAACTCAAGACATGAAAAGACATCTCATCAAAGAAAACATAGAGACAGCAAATAAGCTTATGAAAAAAATGTTTAACATCATATATCATTAAGGAATTGCAAATTAAAACAACAATGAGATACCACTATTAGTATGGCCAAAATTCCAAATACTGACAACACCAAATGCTAGTGAGGTTATGGAACAATAGGAAGTCTCATTTATTGCTGGTGGGAATGCAAAACGGTACAGCTACCTTAGAAGACAGCTTGGCATTTTTTTTACAAAACCAAACGTATTCTCACCATAGGATCCAGCAATTGGTACTCCTTGGCATTTATTCAAAGGAGTTGGAAATGTATGTGTCCGCACAAAACCTGCACACAGATGCTTATAGCAGTTTTATTTATAACTGTCAAAACTTGGAAGCACCAAAATGACCTTCAGTAGGTGAGTGAATACATAACCTGTGGTACATCCAGACAACAGAATATTATTTTCAGTGCCAAAAAAATGAGCTATCAAGTTATGAAAAGACCTGGAAGAACCTTATGACATTCTGGAAAAGGCAAAAGTATAAAAAGAGTAAAAGGATCAGTGGTTATCAGAAGTTAGGGGAGAAGGAAGGACGAATAGGAGGAGCACAGAGGATTTTTAGGACAGTGAAAATACTCTGCATGATACTATCATGGTGGATGCATGCCATCATGCATTTGTCCAAACCATAGAATATACAACACCAAGAGAGAATCCTAATGTAAACTATGGACTTTGGGTGATAATGGTGTGTCAGTGTAGGCTCATGAACAGTGATAAATGTACCACTCTGTTAGGGGATGCTGACAGTGAAGGGGGCTGTGCATGTGGAGGAGGAGGGCAGAGAGCATATGGGAAAGCTCAATACGTTCTGCTCAATTTTGCTTTGAACCTAAAACTGCCCTTTTAAAAAGTTTATTTAAAATTATAATTAAAAGGAGGTGGAGGAGAGGAACTTAGATACCTAGTGGCAGGAGAAAAAAGTAAAATAAAGAGAGAGATGCAGATTCATTTTACAAAAAAAAAAAAAAAAACACAAAAACCTTCTATACATAGGTCCCCATATTTGATTTATTTATCAGATGTAAATTGGGTGGCCATGCCATATACTATCATACACAATGGTGATAAATCAGTAAAGAAAACAGACAAGGTCCCTACTTGCACCAACTTATACCTCACTCCCTCTGAGTATGTCTCCTATTCAAATCTTTCAGAAAGAGAACCTAATTGGGCTAATGAATCATAACCCAGTGTAGAGATAGAATTTGCTCACAAGGTCACTTCATTGGCTGCTTTTGGCTTGTGTGCCAATTCCTGTGACCACGTGGAGGATTCACATGATACTAAATATGTCACTTCAACAGGATGCTCCAGGGAGCTGTGGCTATAGACACAGTCAGTGTCTCAGAGACACCATTCCACAAAAACCATAGTCTTAAACTCAGTCTCAGTTACTCCAGATTCCTATTTGATAGGAGCTCAAGGAGAAGCATTAAATTTAAGGGGAAAATCACAGACAAAGAAACATACATTTTACAGAATTGGAAAAAGCAACCCTGCAATTAGATTCGAGTTCCTGGACATCCCAGACAAGGCTTTGTTAGTGCCAGTTATGAGAGATGCTCTCTGGCCCAACCTCCAGCCCTCAGTGCCATCAGCTCCCTTTGTGTGAAAGATTGTGATTTTGTATGACTAAAACATATAAACAGCTTGCTAAAAGTTCCCATTAATAAAAGGAACTAAAAGGTGAAAGAAAAATTTATCTGATTCCCTGGTTCTGAATTACAAGACAACAGTGAACAAATGAGGGTCTTTGATGCTAAGTGAAAGGTGACATTTTGAAACTGCTGCCCTGCCTCCCCCATGCTTCCAGAAGAACTACTGATGGACAGTGGGATCACTTGGCTGTTGGTTCTGGATGAAGGATAGTACTCTTGTTACTCTGTGGCTAGCGGAATTGGGTTTGGTTTGATCAACTAAGACCCAAAACAGTTTATGTCACTAACAGTTCTCTGGCATAACTGGAATTCTTCCTTTCCATCTGCTGCTGCTTGATAATTTTATTATTGCCCATGATGTCATTATTATTTTGCTGCAGTTGACTTGGCATGAATGAACTCCATTCCCTCCACCATGTGTGGCTTATACAACATCACTGGAAAAAAACAGCTTGGAGAGCTTGACTGGTAAATGTTACTGAGGATGAATCACTAAATCTGCTATTTAACAGCTGTTTCATGATGCAGCCTTTCCTTGTGCCCCTCCTTCTAATAGTAATGCAGGGTCTTCTAAACCTGGAGCACAAGGGAGAGAAATCCAGAGGTCCAGTGATCCTTTTAGTAATGTTCTCATGAGGTCTAAGACCTAAGGGGTGGTACTGGTCAACATCACAGTGGCTCGAGCCCTGGTGGCAGAAGAGAAACTGAGGTTTGTCTGAGAGGGTCTGGGCACAAGCAGAACTACTTCAGAGCCCTATGGCCAAGTTCAATGGCAGGCTGGGTAGAGGGATGTTTTCCTCACTGCAGCAGAAGGACACACAGCAGGGACCATGGGACATTTGTGAAGAACCTAAGGTGCCCACTGCCCCCAGCAGAGTGGCAGAGCATCAGACTTGTCACGGAAGACCTCAGCAGTGGCATAGCAGAGAGCTGGTGCCCTCAGAGGGTCTGTAGCTGGCACATTTCAAGAAAAGACTTGGATGGCAGAACCTGAGTGGGAGTGTTTCTCATATGCATGAGACATCCGTAGAGGACTCCTGAAAATGAGTGGGGGTCCAGCAAGAGAAAGTAAAAGCTCCCAGCCTGCATCACCTGGACATTTATCTTAAAGTGATCTTATTTCTATCAACAAGTGGGTGAAGCCTGGGACATTTGGCTTACCTAAATTAATTCAGGTTACTCAAAGTGAAAAACCATTGTTGGTTAAAAAAAAAAAAAGAATAGGGTTGTAGAAATAAAACATGGAAGAGAAACTTGCATCACCGTGTCACTCCCTGTTCTTCCAGAGCCAGCCCTACCAAAGCAGATGGTTTATCATAACCCTGTATTTAAATTGAATTATAACAAAAATTGTCTCCTGTCCAGGAAGGAAATGTGAAAAACCAATTATAAGCATTTGTCAACTCAGTGATAAGAAGTTATCTGCTCCATGAATAGACTCTTTGGCTCAGTCTTGGAAGGGGAAGGTGAGGAAGTTTTACTCCAAGACCTCACACCAGGCTGCGTGGGCAAAGCCAAGCAGACTCTGAATCACTAACCTTGCTCTTACCAACCACCAGCTCTTTCCAGCCAAAGTCCTTTGACTCTTGGATTTAATAGAGCAAATTCTGTAGCTAATAATCTTAGCAGGGGCCACTACTGAACCCTTCCCAATGCCAATGTTGTCCTGGAGTAGTTAAAAGCTCTCTCTTCAGGACTGGGGATAGGAACAGTATGTATTATTTTTGATAACCCAAATGCATTGTACAAAGGTTTGACATTGAAGCAACTAAATTCCTCAGGATGAGACTATCAGGCAGATGCCAACTAGTAGGTGGGAAGCTGAAGTTCTCACCACCCAAGAAGCATTAAACTAAGGTTGAGAGGCTGAACGTGGAAAGCCAGGCAAGGTACCATTCCAGGAGGCTGAATTTGGAAGTCAATTAGGGGGAAGGAGAGGATGGGAGCCCTGCACAGCTTAGCTGTAGCAGGGAGAGTGTGGTCTGCCTGACAGTGCTATACTGATATATGTAGCATGTGTGTGTCCCACCTCTGTTTTAACTGCATGGGGAGAAACTGCTAGAGAGGACAAACAGACCAAATAATTGTCTGTAAGAAAACTTCAGAGGAATTAGGGAATTCTAAATGTTAGTCTGGCTGAAAAAGAACTGCTCTTGTTCAGAAGGGACTGTAAACTAACCTGCATTCTTAGGATACTTCCTCAATGTCCAATGGCTGGTACTTTGGGGAGGGATGACATCCAGGGGAATTGCTTGTAGAGACTAGAGGAAATGATCATCAGATTTGGAGGTCAGTTTAAGAGTCTCTGTAAATACGTGCTCTTAACAGCTGAGTGAGCAGGTCTTAAGTAGTAGGAATAACTTGGAATACTGATGCTGTTGTTGCCCCAGGGAGAGGGAGAGCTGGAATGGATCTCAGCTGACTCACTGAGAATCCACCTTAGTGAAAGACCCACCTCATCCAAGGTCATGTCACCCCCAAAGGGCAATCCACATCTAATGATGGGTCATTGACCTGCTTGCCTAAAGAGAACAGCTCAGAATACCCACATCCAAGCTCCAAAGCATCCATGGGATCCACTGAGGCTTTGTTGAGACTGCATTGCAGTTCAATTTATCCTCCGTACAGTCCTACTATCATCACTCCTCCATGGTTCTAATCCTAAAGCTATCTCCCAAAATTCCTGCAGGCAAATCTCCATCTGAGAGACTGTTTCCAGAGGACCACACCTAAGAAACCTTCCAATCTGATCTTCTGTCATAGGAAGGTTGACTTGGAAGATAGATGGATGGATGGATGGGTGGATGGATAGATAGATAGATAGATAGATAGATAGATAGATAGATAGATAGATAGATAAATAGATAGACAGACAGACAGACAGACAGACAGATGAGAGGAGATGGATAGAAGCAGAGAAGCACACAGAATACACAGAAGCAGGAGGCCATGAGACAGCAGAAACACAAGACAATAGAAGCCATGGAGTGGAGGTAAAAGCAGTTTAGTGGGGACAGTAGGAGAAGCTTTGTCCTGCAAATAGCATAACTTGATAAGGATGCATTATCCATCCACTGCCAAAGGGGTGACTGTTGGAGCTTTTTTCCCCCTCTTGAAAATGTTCAATTGTAATAAGATATACATAGATAAAATTTACCATCTCACCCATTTGTCAGTGTACATACAGTTCCACTAGAGCTTTTAGTTTCCTTACTTCATGAGGCACAGCATCTGGAGTGAGTCTCTGTTTCTGACAGACCCCACCCAGTGCATGGTGGTAAGAATGGAGGACTGAAGAGAAACAGACCTGAGTGCAAATCCTCATTCTGCGCTTTGCTGTTCTTGGGACTTTGGGTCAGTTAATAGACCTGATGAGCCTCAATGTCTTCATCTGTGTGATGGATGAGGCACCCAGGATGGCACAGTAATCAGGCTCTGGTGCACACAAAATGGGATCCAGGTCACAATTCCTCCCATCCCAGAGCCTCAGTGGTCTCACCTATGAAGGGGGAAATAATAGCACCTTCCTTACAACTTTATACAAGGACCAAATGACATAATACTTGTAGCATTCCTAACACTGTATGCTCTTAATAACTAGGAGCTAATTTAGTATTGAGCTCCTTAGTTCTGGCTAAAATAGCCAGAGTTGGATTGGAGATTTGTGTGGGTTTTTTAAAATGTTTCTTTAGTGGAAAGGAATAAATCCAAGACAAATCCCTAGGTAGAAGGAAGGGATCTCCCTGCCACTTAAAAAAAAAAAAAAAAAGCCACTGTGGTACAAATCAAGGTCTGCCCTCCCACTGTTCCTCTTGTTCAGCATGGCTGGAAGCCAAGTTCAGGATTTAGATGGAAGCTCCCACCTGAGCTTCCAGGCAGGGACTCCTGCTGGCCCTAGATTTTGGAGCAATAAATAAGGCTCAGAGGCAATGACCTTGTAGGGGCAGCCGTCTGGCAGACTGTCCAGTGGTGGGAAGGAGTGGCCACTGCGGGAGCCCAAGAGTCTACAATTCTGCTCCCCTTGTAATAAACAGCCACAGGTGCCAGGAAAAGGCTCTGCTTGTCCTGGGCCTTGTCCCTCCCACCACACACCAACCATCTTTCTCCTCGTTTTTTCTTCTTCACTGGCCCTTTGCAGCTTAATACATAAACATGTCTCTGGCACATCCCTACTCTGTCACTGTGTGTATTGGCACATCTCCAACTCCTCAATCTGTCCTGTATCCACCATCCTCTATGCCACTCTTTCTGTTTCTCCATCTCTATGTCACACTCACTCTCTCACACCCCATGTCTATAGTTCCTTCATCTCTATTTCATTCCCTCTGTCTCCGTTTCCTCTGTTGTCTTTCTCTTGTGGTTTCCTGTTGCTCCTTCTCTCTGTCTCTCTTGAACTCAGTTTATCTCTCTGCTAAACCCTAGCTCTCTTCTTCTCAGTGTCTTTCACCTCTAGCTTTCTCTGTAGCACTGTGTTTTCTTTATTTCTTGGTCTCACTATTGGCCTTTCTTGAGTATCTCACTCTCAGATCAGAAAAGAGGACAGGTGTGCTCTAGTCTGGAAAACCCCCATGCCTTGGGATTTTGCTCTAAATCCAAGGCTGACTTGGCCCCCTGGTATCTAGCTGAAAAAGTGCTCAGTGAAAGAAAGACAGCCTGTAGGTCTGGTCTGCCAAGTGGCAACCCACCCCAGGCCAGTCTTTCCCAGGAGGAGTCACTGCCCTCTGCTATCATTGTCAGGATAGACAGCACAAGAATTTGATAGGCTGTCAAGCCCTCCAACTCTTAATGCCTTGGGTCTCTCCACCCCAACCAGATTAGGAGAGGCAGACACAGATCTCTGAAGCAGTGGGATGCTGCTGGGGCTTCAAAGCTCGCTTTCCCCCCTGACCTGGGTGACAGATAGTGAGAGGTGCTAGAAGAGGTCCTTGACTTACACACAGACCTAAGAGGCAGGAATCAAGAGTTATATCACCAATCTGCTACATGACCTGGTGCAAGCCTTTTGCCTTCTCTATCATTCAATTTCTCCTCTATAAAATGTGGCTCTTTATCAAATGTTTAAGAACATGGCTCTGAGGCAGTCATGCCCAGAGGAGGTCTATGTCTACCCAGAGTTGACAACCAGGGCACCACTGTACAGCCACTTGAGCTGCTAAAATATTGAAATAATTTGCCTACTGGTTGCAGTTACTTCTCTGTACTCCCAAGACCACCCCCATTACTCTGGCTCGCTCTCCTTCCAATCCCTAAAAACTAAAAATCCCTAGAAACTAAAGTATTCATACTTGGCACAGCCAGGGTTCTCCTCAACTTTCATTCTGATTGGATGTTGCCTATGCTTTCCAGGTTATTAAAAAAAATAGATATTTTCAGTTGCTTAAGCCACTTAGTCTATGGTATTTTGCTGTAGCAACCCCAGCCAAGACAGGGGTCATGTGACTGATTCAGACCAATGGGCTTTGAGTGAAAATGAGGGGTGCCATTGCCCTGTTTATGTATTTAATTGCTAATATAAGGCCTTCAAGCCTCTCTTGCCCTGTTCTGGGAGGTGGGGAGCTGCCATGAGCCTGACTGTCATTGAAACTGTCACATGAGCAAGAAATAAATCTCTGTTGTTTTGAATAACTAAAATCAATAGCTGTTTGTTCCAGCAGCATAACTCACCCTGAGAAATCAGTATTTAATGATGACAACATGTAAATATTTCACTTCTTGCATGGTATGTGGTTTAGTTGTGAAAGGGTTCTATTTTTGTTTGGGAGTATATGCTGGTAATTTTTTTGGGGGGAAGGTTACATTTATTCAGTTTTTATAATTACCAGACACTGTGGTTTTATATGGGATCTTGGTTAATCCTCCATAGGAAATCATTCCTTCATTTATGCATTTATTGAAATTTATTAAGTGCCAACCAGGAGCTAGGCATTGAGAATATAATGGTAAAGGAGATAGGCACAGTTGGCCCTAACCTCATGGAGCTTAGTGTACTGCAGGAGAGGCTGTTGAGGCAGATGCAATCGAGTAGTCTGATAAAAGAGTGTGCCCACAAACTGTGATCAGAACTCTGAGGGAAGGAGCATCGTTCTGTGAATGTGTCTCACAAGGAAATCTAATCTAGACAGAGGGTGGGGGTTTCATGTGAGAGAAAGCTTCCCCAAGACCTTTTCTGAAGTCTGAAGAGTAAAGTAAGATAAGCTTAGGCTAATAGCATTATTATTCCACTTTACTGTTGAGAAAGCTAATTTTCCCACAGTGACAGTTTGTTAGTGGCAGAGCCAAGATTTATACCAAGCTCTATAACTCCAAAGCCAATTTCCTTAACTAACCACCTGTACTATACATGTATTTTTGTACTCAGAATAAAATGAGTAGTTAGTATTTAAGAAAATTATTTAGATTTTCAAACACTATCATTACTAGAGGATACTTCAGTCTCAATATTTTAAGTAAAACTGGAATGGTTGGGTTTGAGCTATTTCCAAAATCACCCAGCTACATAGGTATATTTACATATTTTAAATGTCTGAGTAAATATATTTGGGGTAGAGTTAAATATGCATTGCCCAAGTCACTTAGAAAAGAAATAGAAAACAGGTAAATAACTAAAGGCAGTATCAGCTAAACCAGCAATAAAAACCTCAATTAGAATCAATTTTTGAGCCACAATCAAAAAGCTCCACCCCCACCCACATCTCTTCAAAACAGATGATAAGTTAATTCCCAGCTCATTGCAATTCATATTGTCTGTTCTTCAAAGAAATTCTACAGCACAGCATATAAGCATGGATAATTATACCAGGCTTATAAAGCATTTTGTAAGTAAAAAATGCTGTTGGATGAACAGGACAGTTGGTAGCAAAAATAAGGAGGCAGAGGTCTAGGATGGAAGAAAAGGAAGAAAGCTGGAAATCAAAATTCCCTCCAACCCAACTCCAGCCTTCCTAGACTCTGATTAAGCTGATGTGCACTTAACATTAATTCTCATTTACACACACACACACACATACAGAAAAAAAAAAAACAACCTTAAAGCATAGTTGTTTATCAGTTGGGCACCTTTGGTGGCAAACAACAGAAACAAATATAAGCAGTTTGGGTGTTGATAGGAAAAGAAAATAAAAACAGGCAGTTGAAAAGAAAGAAATGCCTACATTCAGTCACTGCTACATTTTACAGATGGAGACTCAGAGAGGTTCAGCTACCCACCTGCAGAGCCAGGATTCAACCCCAGGTCCCTGTGACTCTACCTCAGGGTACTTCCCACTACTCCACACTGACACTCATACAGTGTGCCCCTTGGATACAGAGAGCTCTTGACCTCTCTGTATCTCTTTCTCCAAAAATCAAGTGTAAATACAGGGCCATTGTTTTATTGGGGTCAGACGTGCACTGTGGCCTGATGGTTCCCTTAGCCTTCTCTGGCTCCTTCACCTTTTTCTTTCTCAAGTATGTCCACTAATAAAATCCTTGATCCTGACTTGATTTCTGCTTCTCAGAGGACTGGAACTAACAACACAAGTGATGCCAGAAGTACACTGAGAGACCAGGCAGTAAGATGGGGACTTGAGCCTGGCTCACCTGCTGCCCACCAGTGAAGAGGAGGGCCTCCTGGTTGATAGGTAAGCATGGATAGTCTCTGTTGAAAACTGGTAGCTGAACTGCTAACAATTTCAGTGATGGTGACCTAGGAACATGTCCTAGTGAAAGGAAATTCTGTAGCAAGTGTAGTGATAGAGGCAGTTGGAAGATACAGGACTGGCAATCCTTAAAAGTCAGCAGAGTTGGCTAGTTACTAGCAAGGTGTATTGATGCCCCGCAGGAGAATTGTAAGAGACTAAAGCCTGTTAACAGTTAACGGCAAAGTGGAGATCCAGAGCACCTCTGTGGTAGCCAACAAAAATGCCTTTTCTACTTCAAGGGAAGAGCAGACAACGCTGAGCAGCAGACTGGTGACCCATTGGTTATAGAGTTGCAGAACTCCAGAGATGTTTGGCTGATGCTCAGCCAAGTAGGACTGTTGTGGGAAGGTCAGGGCCCTGGAGCAGAGAAGCTAGGATCCTGATACATGGGATGCAGACATCTGGATGGGTGCCCATGAGAATATGGATTCTTCAGACCCCCCAGACTCTCTGGGTTTGCAGAGATACCTGCCCTTTCCTCATAAGGAGTCCACAGTGATAGAAGATGATACAGAAGCTTCTCCTGATAAGGAAACAGGTGCTCCTCATCAGGACTCGCTCCAACCTCCTTTTCTAAATGCCAGGACAATAAGTAGGGTTAAATCCCAGGATAAACTAGCTGGAGACATCCTGAGCTTGAAAAGGGAGAAAAGAGGCTATGTATATACCTAAAGAATGGAAAAATTATCCTGCATGTACATTATGTTGCAACAACCAAGCTGCCCTCAGCCAATGTCTGAATATGTTGGGGCTGCAAAGACAGGCCTGCTTCCTGAGGAGCACTGGATTCCTATGACCAATAAGTATATATATAAAGAGAAATAGATGTCATGTGAGTTCAAGTTCCTATAAGATATAGTCAACATTTACATGCACACACACAAAAGGACAGGAATCCAAGAGAAATGAGGGCTGACTTCCGGCCAAGATGGAGGTGTAAGTAGACACACTGTGCCTCCTCACACAACTAAAAGAAGGACAACAACAATTTAAAAACAAAAAACATCCAGAACTGACAGAAAATTGAATTTATGGAAGTCCAACAACCAAGGAGTTAAAGAAGACATTCTTCCAGACCAGTAAGAGGTGCAAAGTCCAGCAGCTCACAGCAAAGTGGCAGCTGGTGGACCCAGCAAGGTGGCAGATTGTGGAACAGGGTGTGGCCCTCAAGGCTGCAGCTGGCCAGCAAGGCAGTAGCTAGTAGACTGGGTGGTCCCACATTCGCTCGCAGATAAACCAGGTGAAACAAAGGAGGAGCGGGACTGATTGCACAACCCAGGGTCCCAGTGTGGGGACATAAAGCCTCAAACCACTGATTGAAAACACCTGTCAGGGTTGAGGTGGCAGTGGGAGAAACTCCCAGCCTCACAGGAGAGTTCACTGGAGAAACCCACAGGATCCTAGAATGTACACAAGCCCACCCACATGGGAATCAGCACCAGAAGGGCCCAATTTGCTCATGAGAAGTAGGGGAAGTGACTGAAATCTGGCAGAGAGCGGAGCAAGTGCCATTGTTCCCTCTTGGACCACTTTCCCAAATATAGCATCACAACACAGCAATGTGCATTACTCTGCCCTGGTGAATATCTAAGGCTCTGCCCCTCGCTATGTAACAGGTGCATCAAGACAAAAAAAAATGGTCCAAAGGAAAGAACAGATCAAAGCTACAGAAAAAATATAACTAAGCAACCAAGAGATAGCCAACCTATCAGATGCACAGTTCAAAACACTGGTGATCAGGATGCTCACAGAATTGGTTGAATTTGGTTGCAAATTAGATGAGAAAATGAGGACCATGCTAAGTGAAATGAAGGAAAATGTACAGGGAACCAATAGTGATGGGAAGGAAACTGGGACTCACATCAACAGTGTGAACCAGAAGGAAGAAAGAAATAACTGATCAGAAAAGAATGAAGAAATAAGTATTCAAAAAATGAGGAGAGGCTTAGGAACCTCCAGGACATCTTTAAACATTCCAACATCTGTATCATAGGGGTACCAGAAAGGGAAGAGGAAGAGCAACAAGTGGAAAACTTATCTGAACAAATTATAAAGGAGAATTTCCCCAATCTGGCAAGGGAAAAAGACCTCCAGGAAGTCCAGGAAGCTCAAAGAGTCCCAAAGAAGTCAGACCCAAGGAGGAACACACCAAGGCACATCATCATTAAGTTACCCAAGATTAAAATGAAGGAGAAAATCCTAGAAGCAGTAAGAGATAAGGAGGCAGTCACCTACAAAGGAGTTCCCATCAGACTGTCAGCTGATTTCTTAAAAGAGACCTTCCAGGCAAGAAGGGGCTGGGAAGAAGTATTCCAAGTCATGAAAGTCAAGGACCTACATCCAAGGTTGCTCTATCCAGCAAAGCTTTCATTTAGAATAGAAGGGCAGATAAAGCACTTCTCAGATAAAGTCAAGTTAAAGGAGTTCATCATCACCAAGCCCTTATTCTATGAAATGTTAAAGGGACTTATCTAAGAAAAAGAAGATTAAAAATATGTACAGTAAAATGACAGCAAACTCACAATTATTAAGAACCACAACTAAAACAAAAACAAAAACAAACTAAGCAAACCACTAGAATGGGAACAGAACCACAGAAATGAAGATCACATGGAGGGTTAGCACAAGGGAGTGGGAGGAGGAGAGAGGGGGGAAAGGTACAGAGAATAAGAAGCATAAATTGTAGGTAGAAAATAGACAGGAGGGGGTAAGAATAGTATAGGAAATGTAGAAGCCAAAGAACTTATATGTATGACCCATGGACATGAACTAAAGGGGGGGAATGTGGGTGGGAGGGGGTGTGCAGGGTGGAGGGGATTGAAGGGGGAAATGGGACAAGTGTAATAGCAAAATCAATAAAATATATATTTTTAAAGTAGAAAAAAAGAGATAAATGAGGGCTTACCCACCAAAAGACATATTCAAGAATGTTCTTCATTCTTACCAGCTAAAAACTGGAAACAACTCACATGTTTGTAATGAATAAATAGATTGTAGTGTGGACTACAACAGGGTGTCTCACAGCAATGACAGAGAACACAGCTATACACTATAACAAGATGCATGCATCTCACAAATTAAATGTTGACTAAAAGAAGCAAGACCCACAGAAGATATCCCATATGAGTCCATTTATATTAAGTTCAAAACCATGGAATGTATTCTGAGAGTGACCAGAACAATGGTGCCTTGGGACTGGGGAGGCCCGGCGGTGAGTACTGACTGGAAAAGGTCACAAAGCAGGGAGGGATGCTGCTGGAAATGCTATTAATCTCAATCCAGGTGGTGATTATGTCAATGTGTAAATAGAAATTCATTATGCGTTGGATACTTAAAACTTACGTACTTTATTGTGTAATTGCTAGTAGTCAATAAAAAGTTTAAAATGCAATATAAAGGAGAGAAAGCATACTAAAACATTAGCATTGGCTATCTTTGGTGAAATTAAGGAATTTAAAATTCCCTCATTACAAGTTTCTGCATTTTCTAAATTTTCTTCAAATAGTGTATTCATCAGGAGGCAAAAACAATACAAATTATATTTCAGAAGGGCAATGTATTAGGCAGTGTTGTGCAAACTTCACTCTGATGTCAGAACCCTAGGCACTCTGCATGCAAAACTGGTGTTATGAATTGTCTGGGCCACAGAAACATTACTCTTTGTCCTGGTCTTGCCCAATTCATCACAATACTACAGCAATAACAGCGGTGACAGTTGAATAAGTTTCCTGATGGTAATGTTCTCTAGAAATTAAAACTTGAGGCTGTAATTTGAAATCCAAAAGCCATGTTACTTTAAGTATATTTATACCCACTGTATATTGTTCCTTAAAAAATACCCACAATACCTCCACTCAAACCACAATTATAGACCTGTAAATGTAAAGCCATTATTAAGTCTGGGCAAATACCTCAATTCCACTTGCATTTTAATAGTTGTTTTCTGATATTGAAGTTGCTAATGCTTTCATTGCCCCTTAATAACTATTCTTAGCAAACAAATTTTGTGCCTTACAATCAGTGATTTTCTTCTTAATTATGGCTTTCTATAATTTTCACATAAGATGACAAAAAAATTCATTCTTTGCTCAAGAACTAGCTTATTAGTTAATGAATATTTGTCTAATAACAGCCTTTTAGATACCTATCAAAATCAAAAGCAACATCCAGAGAAAAGAGTATTTGCTTTTACATTAATATTCAACACTAATTTCTGGGAAGGGGCTGGGAGTGAGATGTAGGGGGCATAATTTTTCCCCAAAAGCTTAAAATAGATATTCTTCTAAAATCCATTTAAAACTGTTAAGTATTTTTTAAGTATTTCTTTCTCCCTCTCTTCATCCCTCCCCATCCCCACCTCTCCGCCCCATGCCATTTGTACTTTTTTCTTTGCCTGCGAAATACTACCAGACCCTGGAATTCAAGCTGGAGAATGGGAAAGGTTTAATCTGTGGAGTTACAACCTGGTAATTTCAATATTACTATATAATCAGCTATCAAGATACCCAATTCTCCACCAGAGTTAGATTATTTAATTTACTTCCACACTCCTACCTCCCCCACCCCCACTCCCATCCAGAAGTATTTGACATGCACCAGTACTTTTGCTGGCGAGGACACACCGACCTAGGACACATCTCCTACCTGTTCTTTGGTTTTTGAATCATAAATACAGCACATTGGCACCAGAGCAGAATCTAATATTGTCCCCCAAACAAGCATCCTTATTCTCTCTGGCAGATGCAGTCTGGTTCACTTGGCTGCATTTGTTAATGATATGGAGGGAAAGTGAACTTTATCAAAATATAGTGACTCATTTTTTCCTTCTACTAAAATCCATAAAAGATTTAGGCATGACCCAAACAATTTATATCTTAAATATTCATGCCCTAGTTCCAGCCCTGAAATGACATTTAGATTGTGTCTGGGGAATTGGTTGTGAGCTAACTGCCATGGCCCACTTTGGAGGGCTTCAAAGACTGGGCGGTGTGGGGGGACGCCGGGGGCAGGGGCAGAGAGATGAATATTCAGTCAATACTGCATTTCAGAGATTAACAAGGGAGCAAATGAAATTCACTCCTGCTCCTGCCCCAGGAAAGGAAACATTGTCCAAATCAAATAAATAAGGCCCTCTGTGTCAGCAAAGCTGGGGTGGGTTGAATGAATGGGCCAGCGAACCTGAAGTTTCTCAGACAGGTTCTTTTGAAGCAGGATTTCTCAGCCTCAGAATTATTGACATTTGAGGCCCATAATTCTTTACTGTGGGGTCTATTTGTGCATTGCAGAGTTTGTAGCAGCATCCCTGACCTCTGCCCACCAAATGCCATTTGCAGTCCCAACACATGACACCAAGAATGTCTCTAGACACTGCCAAACACTGGGGGACAGGGAGGAAGGAAGATAAAATCTCCCTTGGTTGAGAATCACTGTTTTAAAGATAAACATGTCTTTTGTCCCTGCTTTGTCCTAAACTCAATCAATTAACTTTTTTCTCTAGGACCTTTTTGTTCCTTCTAGCATTTTTTAAATTGAGATATAATTGACAATAGCATTGTGTAGGTTTAAGGTGTACAACATGTGGATTTAATAGATTTACATATTACAATATTATGTCACATAGTTATAATTTCTTATTTGTAATGAGAACAATTAAGATATAGTCTCTTAGCAACTTTAAAGTTTATAATACAGTAATGTTAACTACAATCACTATGCTGGGCATTAGATCTCCAGGACTTATGTATCTACTAGTTGTAAGTTTGTACCCTTAAAAAACATGTCCCAAGTCCTCACACCCCTACCTCAGGCCCTGGTAACCACAATTCTACTCTGTATCAATGAGTTCAGCTTTTTTAGATTCCACATATAAGTGAGATCATACAATATTTGTCATTCTGTGTCTGACTTATCCCACTTAGCATGATGCCATCCAGTTCCATCCATGTTGTCACAAATGGCAGGATTTCCTTCTTTCTCATAGCTGAATAATATTGCAATCTATATATGTTTTAGATTTTTAATTGAGGTATAACCTGTATACAGAAAAGTACATGAATCTTAAGAGTGTAACTCAATGAATTGTCTCAACTGAGCACACTTGCGTTACTAGAACCCAAGTCAAAGAACCAATAAGCACCAGGTCCCCAGAAGCCCACCTTGAGACTCTTCCCATCCCTATCCTCCACCCACCTACATAGGACTCCCGTTCTCCTGACTCCTAACAGCACAGGTGAATTTTGACTGAGCTACTTTTTACAGCAACTTATGCCACTTTCCTGAGACTATAATTTATGAGACAAAAAGGTTGTTAAGTTCGACTTCCAGCAAAGATGGAGGTGTAGGTGGACACACTGTGCCTCCTCACACAACCAATATTAAGGACAACAAAGATTTAGAAACAAGAAAACAACCAGAACTGATAGAAAATTGAACTGTATGAAAGTCCAACAACCATTCATCCAGACCAGTAAGAGGGGCGGAGTCGCGGCAGGAAAAAGGGGAGGTTGGCAGGGCCCAGGAGCACAGGCAGCAGTGGCTGGCAGATCCTAGGTATGCAGGTGGTGGCTAGCAGACACCGGGCACAAGTTGGCAACTCTGCAGACCCAGTGAGGCCATGCAAGGCAGCTGGCTGACCAAGTGGTCCCACATTTGCACATACATAATCCAGGTGAAGGGGAAGCAGCAGAAAGGACTGGAATACAAGAGAGAGCGGAGCAAGCACCATTGTTCCCTCTAGGACGCTGCCCCCATGTACAACATCACTATCCAGCGACTGGGTGGTTGCACCCTGGGGAACACCGAGGGCTCTGCCCCTCACTACGTAACAGCTGCGACCAGACCAAAAAAAAAAAAAAAAAGGCTCAAATGGGAGAACAAATCAAAGCTCCAGAGCCAATTCATCTAAGCGACCAAGAGATAGTCAACCTATCAGATGCACAGTTCAAAGCCCTGGTGGTCAGGATACTCACAGAATTGGTTAATTTTGCTCACAAATTGGATGAACAAATGAAGTCTACACTAAGTGAAATGAAGGAAAATGCACAGGGAACCAATAGAGATGGGAGGAAAACTGGGACTCAAATCAATGGAGTGGACCAGAAGGAAGAAAGAAACAACCAAACAGAAAAGAAGGAAGAAACAAGTATTCAAACAAATGAGGAGAGGCTTAGGAACCTCCAGGATATCTTTAAACGTCCCAACATCCAAATTATAGGAGTACCAGAGGGCGAAGAAGAAGAGCAACAAATGGAAAACTTATTTGAACAAATAATAAAGGAGAACTTCCCCAATCTGGCAAAGGAAATAGACTACCAAGAAGTCCAGGAAGCTCAGAGAGTCCCAAAGAAGTCAGACTCAAGGAGGAACACACCAAGGCACACCATAATTCCATTAGCCAAGATTAAAATGAGGGAGAGTATTCTAGAAGCAGCAAGGGAGAAGGGGACAGTCACCTACAAAGGAGTTCCCATCAAACTGTCAGCTGATTTCTCAAAAGAGACTTTGCAGGCAAGAAGGGGCTGGAAAGAAGTATTTGAAGTCTTGAAAGGCAAGGACCTACATCCAAGATTGCTCTATCTAGCAAAGCTTTCATTTAGAATGGAAGGGAAAATTAAGTGCTTCTCAGATAAGGTCAAGTTAGAGGAGTTCATCATCACCAAGCCTTTATTATATGAAATGTTAAAGGGACTTATCTAAGAAAAAGAAGATAAAAAATATGACAGTAAAAAGACAGCAAACTCAGAGATATTAACAACCACCCCTAAAACAAAAGCAAATTAAGCCAATATCTAGAACAGGAGCAGAAACACAGAGATGGA